>LBNU01017065.1:80229-171254 GCA_014162995.1 Artemisia annua | reverse complement strand
TGTGTACTTAGTACTTTGTGAAAACAATTTATCTGCCATACAGTATACATAATCCTCAAGTTGGATTCTACTTGTGAACATTCTGTATCTATTTTGAGTCTATAATTATGTTTCAGCCTACAACATAATTATATCTAAGAAAATGCTGATATATTGGTTATTAACCACACTTGTACAATAATATGCTATTTGAGTTATTATGTTCTTATTGTGTTTGAGTGGGGTCTCACGTTAAAATATTCATTAGATTGTTTGAATCTTTATGTACGTACTAGTACTAGAGTCACGTAAAAAATTTTCTCAAACATTAGGGTTTAAGCGATAGGAAATTGAAATAGCGATATACATGGACACTTCTTTTAGGTTTTAGCGAAATAGCGGTCTATTAGTCATTCCAAAATTAGCGAGATATCAATTTATGTAATAGCCGAATATGGTTTTTTAAAAAAGTAGCGAATAAGAAAACAAAAAAAAAGTAGCGAATAATGAAACAAAAAAAAAAGTAGCCGAATAAGAAAAACAAAAAAAAAGTAGCGAATAAGAAAAACAAAAAAAAGTAGCGAAATAAGAAAAACAAAAAATAGAAAGGCGAATAAGGAAAAATAGAATACGAGTATGGTTTAGTGATTTTTTTTGCGAATAAAAATATCTTTGATTCAATTGAGTGTTGGCGAAATAGAGTTATCTTTCCATCTCCATTCCCTTCGAGTTGAACGAGTAAGACCCACTAACATATACGTGTCGCGCATTTCTTTAACAGCTGGAGCTTCTCCAATCCAACTCATTAGGTCACCTACCCCCATCGTTTATCATCACATACTGGAATCATTAGAATGATTTACCTCTAGATCATCTACATCCAACCGTTGTCTATTATCAATATGAACATTCGGTATCGATGGAAACCCCCAAACGGACCTCATCAACCATCCTTGTTGAAAATTTGCCACCGACTAGCAAGACCTTTCTTATCTTTCACAAGATCAAGGTCATATGCCAACCCTCTTTGCTTTCATCCCGTTTTCAAAAATTCAACCCAACCCAAAAGGAGATTCAAGCTTCCGCCACTTATCTCTCACAAGAACCACCACACAAAATGGCTTCCAACACTTTGATTCCCTATTTTCTTTATACCAAGAAATAGAGCTTCTTTATGGACTCATCTCCGACCATCCAAAGAAGAACTTAAAACTCACTTAAGCCACCTTCGTTCCTTGAAAAAACTGGTTGAGTCTCAAATGATCATCTCATGATTTTTCAAATCCACCTTTGAAGGAGGAAACATCATATCCCCATTCGCTCCTTCTAGTTCAAGCAATCCACCCCCACAAATCCAAACACCATCTTCCATCACCTTTCTCGCCATAATTCGGAAGTTTAAGAACCCGCTCGCATTTAGCGAAAGATTCCGTGGACGACAATTCTGAGCTAAACAACGAATGTGAGTTATCTAAACCA
Source organism: Artemisia annua (assembly GCA_014162995.1). Classification (NCBI taxonomy): domain Eukaryota; kingdom Viridiplantae; phylum Streptophyta; class Magnoliopsida; order Asterales; family Asteraceae; genus Artemisia; species Artemisia annua. The sequence continues at coordinate 169,796 of LBNU01017065.1, read as the reverse complement.
CATTTGGACATCTTGAGACCATGTCAAATCGACTTAGAGCCTAGACTTCTCACATCAATAAGATGTCACCAAAAACCAATAAACAAGAGAATTTCTCTTCAAATCCACCACATCTTCAATCAAAACCCAAATCAAATCCATCTTCATCCAAAACACCACAATTGTTGTGTTGGACAATGTTTTCATTAAGAAGTGAATGAATTTTCTTTTTTTAAAAAGATGTAGGATTTTTCATTTCAGTTTCGTCTTTTTAATTATCGGTCTTTTGTTTTTAAAAGTCGTTTGTGTGTTTTTCATTTCCTTGGGTCCTTTGTAACTCATTACATGAAATGAAATATTATCGCTTCGAATCTTCTTTAAGTATATCGGACACTAACCCTTCTTTCCTTTTGTAGCATTTCCTTATCCTTGAAACATATAACGTTGGTAGGTACCCTAGCAACGGGAAGTTATTGATCAGGGGGGAGCATGGAGATTGGCATAATCTCAAATCATGTCTTTCTATAACTTAGTTTGCGGAACTAACATTTTTGTTTTGTGGTTCAAAATCCATGATACCCTCTTGGTACCTCCATTTAGGGGGGAGTTCGGATCAAGGGGGAGCATGTGTTCCGCTACGCGACTCATCTTTTTTGTTGACAAAAAGGGGGAGGGAAAATATATAACTTGGTTGCATTCTTGTTTGCATTCTTGATAATTTGCGCAACTTTGCCTTTGCATGTAATGTGGTCCTTTGCGTCCAAAAATAAAGTTTATATAAACCTTTATAGACTTTAAATAGAAACTAATGTTTACTTCAATAAAGGTTTAAGTTTTGTCATCAAAAAACAAAAAGGGGGAGATTGTTATACAATATCGCCTAAAACGTTATTTAATTTTAACGATCTTTGCTAGTTTTGTTATGCAAGATAAAACTTTAGCTTGTTAATAAAACTCACTTTAGTTTCTTAAGTCTTAATATATCTACTTGCATCTATTAAACATGAACTTGTTTTTATTGTTTAAATGAAAGCTTTAGAAAAATTCATTCATGAAATAATATTTTATGTTAATTGAACATGAATCAATGCATAGCCTAATTGATGTGGACTTAGTCCTTTTTATAAGTATTTGCACTCAAGTATTGAGTCTTGCATTGGCTATGTGGTTAGTGAGTCTAGCCCTTTAAGTTGATATTGGATTGGATAATAGTGTTGTTCACATTCAAGTTATTTTGAAGTCTTTGAATGTGCTATGTGTTAGGGATTGAGTCTAGCCTTTAAGTTGATGTGATTTAATTAGAGTTTGTCACATCAAAGCAATTCATGTGGTGCCTTAATATTTTGCTTGCACACTTGGTTTTTAGTAATTGCTAAGCTATCCTAAATGTTCTAGCTTGTATTGTCACAACATGCTCTTAACTAACTGTGTTCCTTATGCCATTTAAGGTGAACATTATGTGTTTTGACTTGTCATAAGATTTAGTCAAGGTTAAACAGTAGCTTGTGGTTTAAATGTGACTTTGCTATAATAAGAGTCTTGCATGAATTGAAATGGTGTTGTGTCACATCATGTGTTTTAAGTGTATGGCTCTTTCATTAGTTCATCTGTGTGGGAAATGAGTCCTTGCCCCATCATTTGATTATAATTTTGTGTCATGGGTCACATCTTATTAATGAACATGGTTTTTATTGCATTGTGTGTTTGACCTTTGTTTGGCATTTACCTTGCATGGAAGAACTTCTTCATGAAGTCAATGGTATGCTATGTTGATGTGATTGACATAGGTTTTGTAGGGATTTACTTTTGTGTTGCAAGGTTGGACTTCATCAGACCTGGCGGAACCCTGGAGTATAAGGGGCGGAACCCTTGTGAAGGTCGCCGGGGCCGCCAGATGTGGACATTTCATGCGGTATAAATAGCAACTTGCAAGAAAATCATATCACTGTATGGAGAATGTTCCACAATTTCTCTTCAACTTACAAAATAACATTTGACTTGGATTGGTGATTCTCTTTTGGTAGCAAGAGTTCACAAAGTCATTCAAGAGGTTACAAGTTTCAAACAGAAGTTGGAAGACTTTGTTAAACTTTGTTTAGCATAAGCTGTTGGTTAGCTTACAACTTTTGTATGTAGTGTGTCAAGTGAATCGGTAGTATTTAAGGCCTCAAAATACTTAGGTGGGAGTCGGGAGTTGTTGACCCTTGTAAAAGAACTATCGGGAGTGTTGTACCCTTGGTAAAGAACATCGACATCTAGCCCTTGTGTGTTAAAAAGGAAGTAAGGCGCGTTAGGATTTGTTTTACCTCGAACTAGATCGGTTTTTAGCTTAGTACCGGATAAAAGTGGTAAAGCGGACGTGTGGAAAGTTTCTCCACCGAGAAGGAGTTTTTGTTTGATAGTGCTTGAAACTTCTCGAGTTGGGACACTCGGGCGTGGACGTAGGGCAATGGAAAGTGAGGTCCTTGTAGCCGAACCAACGATAACAATCGTTGTTGTGGGTGTGATCGTTCTAGTCTCTTTACTTACATGCTTTTAATATATATTGTGTTGTGATATATATTATCTTGAGTTTTCAAGTACTTCCATCTCATATAATAAGCAAACGTACAATATATCTTTAACTAAAGGGTAATTTATAAAAGAATAATTGAATTAAAAGCGGTAAACTATTCAACCCCCTTCTCTAGTTTCCACAATATTATATATAATATAGTACATATATATAGTTAATATATATATTATATATAATATATTAATATATATAATATTATATATATATAATAGTATATATATATATAATAATTTATATATATATATATATATATATATATATATATATATATATATATATATATATATATATATATATATATATATATTATACTTGCCACTGTTTCATCTTCTGTGTAGCGAACTATTTTTTTCCATTTTGAGGGTAATTTTCTTTCAAATTCATCATCTTTAGGGTAATATGTGACATTTTTGCCGGGAAAAAAATTGTATTAGCTAAGAGGGGCAAAAATGTCCAAAAATTTCGCAAAATACCCTAAAGATGATGAATTTGAAATAAAATTACTCTCAAAATGAAAAAATTATTAAAAAAAAAAAAAAAAAAAAAAAAAAAAAAAAAAAAAAAAATCGTTACCAGAAGATGAAACAGTGGCGAATTATAATACTTTTTTTTAATAATTTGCCCTATTTGAAACATTTAGATTGGTGGGAGTTCGATTTGGTTTTCATGGCAACCAAAATCAAACTACAAGGTCTGGATTAATGATATGAGAGAGTTATTTCAGTTGGCGCTTCTGTTTGTAGCCACTTATTATGACAACTAAGACCACCAACGTTCCTTTCAAGAAAATCTGGTTGTTGCTATTACTGTGATTTTTAACAAAGTCAACATGAACAATATGAAGAAAAACACACGATAAATGTTTTTCAAAGCGATACACGTATTTTGATTTCATCTTCATTATCTTTTATTTAATGAATATAACTTGATCGTGTACTATGTCAATCTGCAGACCTACACACTACCATGCTTTCAGAATTCAGAGACAATCATTGACAATTAGAAACAGATCTCTGAAATGAGTACTAGCAAGCTTTTATATGGAATACTAACAAACTTTTTTAATCCATATAATTAATTAACACATGCATATATAAAAGTGTATTTCATCATTATATAAAATGAACATGTATGAAACACAACCAACTCAAATATACAATTCAGATATATAAATCTTTAAGTGCAAAACATACAAACAAAATAAACCAACAAGTGACTACACATGCAGATAGATCTATCCATAGGTTGTTAGATATAATCTTTAACACTAACGATATATAACACGGGGGCACATAAATAGCAATATATTATCTGATTGAAGGATTCCAAAGAACAATATTATGTGTCCATAATATGGACCGAATTGTTGTTTGTTCTTTGGAACCCTTCTATCAGAAAATCTATTGATATTTTCGTTTAGGATTATATAATAGAATTGATTGATAGTTTTTCTTATATTTTGTTGATGTTTAGGTGTTTCTTTGAAAGGAAGAGATATAGTCCTGTGATGTGTCTATACAGATTTGACAGATGCCAGTTTTAGGGGCGGTGAAACATATGTATCACACCTTGACCTAAAAATACTAGGTTTACAGTTTTTTGGGCTTTTTTTTTTTCATGGACTGATAGTTCACAAGGCCTAATAAGAATAGTAAATTAGTTTTGTTTGCTGAATATCAAGTAGTTTTCAGTTAATTATTTCTTTTGAATTTTATTAGTGTTTTTTCACTTTGTTTTTCGAGGTACGCGGTTATTATACATCAAGTATAGGGTTAAGTATTGTTCAAGCAATACGAAACATCTCATTACTTTATATAATTGAAGTGTGTTGTGAAACAACAATATTTATCAGTGAGTATGAGTCGGTCAAGGGTATTTATGATTTTATGGCACCAAACAATATGTTGTTCATTTTGCCTCGCAAAATAGTAGTTTTCGTTATTAACTAAGGTTTTGGGCTCTTGACCCAACAAACACCATTTCTCTTTCTATTATTGTTTGCTCAAGTTATTGGGTTTATTACCAACAAAATATTTCATGACTTTTAATGGGTGAAGTTTAAAGATACCTAATAAATTTTCTCAAAATAACAAAATAAGTAATCAACTAAATCTATTATTTGTATCGTTAAAATACTTTTTAATTTTGATCAATATACGTATTATTGACCGGATGGTGACCTGTTTGACCGGTTAACACTTAGAAAACTTACATTACGCGCGTGTTTTGTTGCCAGGTGGGGTTTCCACGTCATTTAATTGCTAGCATGGCTTTTTATATGTGACTTGTGAAGTTCCTTTGGGGGGGTATTTTTTTATTATGTAAATACCAACAAATATTGTATAAGTATCTCGATATATTTGTATATGCATATGTATATATTATTCGGGCAGGGCAAGGCAGGGATGTTATTTTCCGCACCCCGCCTCAAACACGATTAAAATCCCCGTTCAAGCCTCAAACCCGCCGCGTAACCCAATAAGTATGCTATGCCCCGCCCCAATTAATTCAGGTTTCAGATTTTCATAAAAGAAGTCCTCGTCTCCTTTAAAAATTGCACATAGCGGTGACCACCATCACCTTTATTTATTTATTTTTGTTTGTGAGTGTATGTGAGGTATTTTGAGAGGTGTAATTGTATAAAATGGTTATTTTTAATGATGATGACCATAAAAGGTAAAAGGTGATGAGTTTAGTGACGTGCTGAATGATAATTTAACGCTGACGTAGAGGTGATAGCTAGATAACCATAAAAACTAGTTTAGAGGTTCAAGTTATACCGGTGATGTCAAATTATGAAGGATATGTAATTGCTTTTATTTTATTCATCCCAACTAATAGCCATAATTTGTTACTAGTACATTTTAACAAATATGGCAAAAACATGAACAACAACACAAATATAACAATAATGATCTCAATCAGTCAATCTTATGATCACTTTCATTTAGTAAAACACATAATCTTATTGTTCATCGAACTTTAGTAGCATTCTTGCGAATGCAACTGGAAACGGAAGCTGTCGGATTGATGGCCTTTCCTATCTTGGCAACATTCGAAGCCGTCCCAGCAACATGACCAGCAGTTGCAAGCACATGGCCCGTTGCTTCCCCTGCGCTTTCACCAAACCTATTTTCCACATAGTAAATCGACAAAAATGAAATATATCATGCGATGCTGTCTTTTTAGTCTCTTTTAAAAGGTATAGAATTGTAGAGAAGGGGTTTTACCTTTCTCTTACCATCCTAGTTGCAGCACCGGATGTGGCCGAAAAGGCTTGCTTTTGAGCAGCTTCAGCTGCATCCATCACTGTATCTGAAAATTTATCAGCAAAATTAACTGTCCATGCTTCTTAAAATCTAGTTAATGGTAGGGGGGAAATAAAATAAAACCCTACTGTATATATATGGTAATAAGCCAATTTTAACATACTCAACGAGTAACATTTATAAGATTTTCTAACATTTAAATTCGTTGGACAATTTAAAAATCATAAAAGAGAACTTAAACGTACTGTACTACTTACCAACTGCGTCAAGAGACGCTAGAAGGACCTCCCCTGGAACCATGCTAAAAAAGGTCTTCCCTGCTTGAGACCGAACCACAGGGCCCGTGACTGATCCAGTTGCTATTCCAACACCATTTAACATCGCTTTACTCATGTTTTCCGTCATCTTTGAGAGATTTCTTACGCTAAATTAACACACATATGTTTAAATGATCAAGCAAAATAAAATAGACTAATCCACAAGAACAAACAGCATAAAATGAAGGTTTATTAAACCTTTTTAAGCTATTATTGATCCCATTCTGCTTTCTTGTATCATTTATCTTATTGCTTTCATTTGTAGTAGTTCTCGAGCTTTCGTTCTTTTCCTCCATTGCTTGGTTTAAGATCATATTACCTCCTTTTTGCACCTGTTTCAAATTCATGAGTATATATATCAGTGATGAATTCAAGAAACGTATCTCGTTTAGCCCATACTTAAATGACTTTTTTACCCATTTTGCCACCTTTACCCATGCGTGTACCCAAGAATATGGACTCGTAACATAAAACTAACCTGGTTGGTATAAGCATTGCTGCATGTAAAGATCCCTCTAACAATATGGCCAGTTCCTCCGGCAATAGCCTTAGCAAGAAAATTATTATAAGCATCGACTTTAGGAGCAAATTCCTTCCAATCAAGATCCGTTTTTCTAGATGATGACGAAGTCGAAAAACAAGAATGTTCCTTCAAAAACTTATCCAACAACTTAAAATCCCCACGACTAGTGTCCGAAAAGGTGACACCATAACTTAAAGGGTCATCTTCTTTGATCACGCGCAAAGAGAACAAGTAGTGAAGAGGATCAAGCTTCACTACAGGTTCATCTTTAGTTAATGGCCATTGGAGATCATCATTTATTTTTATTATGGTTGCTAGTAAAACGTCGTCATCTGACAACTGAATAAGTGTGAAGTCACCCGTAGCAAGTTCTATGGCTTCTCCTTCATCCATTAGACAAACTTTACAATTTGGAATAGATAGAATGGTTTCATGCTTCGCGGCTTTTGGTTGTGGGTAGTTATTAGTTGTCGTTGCGGGCATTGTTGGTTGAGTTCTTGGAGGGGAGAGTGTTCTTGGTTTCCTGGCTCTGCAACAACCCATTTCGTCGTAATTGTTAGTGTTGGATCTTTTGGTTTGTAGTCCTAAACTCCTAATAGTGATGTTTAAGTACAACGTGCTCCTTGTAACTTGACAAAGAAGGAGGGAATTAAAGGATTTTGATTGATGCTTTTTGTCATGAAACTTTTATCTTATTTTTACCTTTGGCATATTTATCTTTTGGTGGAGAGAAGATTAAATGGTAAAATAAGTTTGAAGCTAAAACGTATAATTTATTAAACAAACTAAAACAGATTGGTTTGACTTGTCAAAAAAACTTGTGTTTTCTTATAAGAGCAAAGGGAGCCGTAACTCAAGTTAAAAAATAACACAACGCCACGTCAGCGTCACATCATCTCAACACCAAATAACATAACATCAAAAAACACCAGGAAATCATAACACCAAATAACAGCACTTTTTACAAATTTACAAATTCTACCCTCAACAAATTCATTTATTAAACATTCAAACATTTTATTAATAAAAATAAACATTACAATACAAAATAAAAACATAACAATTAAANTCAAGTTAAAAAATAACACAACGCCACGTCAGCGTCACATCATCTCAACACCAAATAACATAACATCAAAAAACACCAGGAAATCATAACACCAAATAACAGCACTTTTTACAAATTTACAAATTCTACCCTCAACAAATTCATTTATTAAACATTCAAACATTTTATTAATAAAAATAAACATTACAATACAAAATAAAAACATAACAATTAAAAAAAATGACATAATAGAAATTACGAAATGAAACATACGAAATAAAATACGATAAGTAGATAATTTAAACTAGTCGATATCATTTGGATCGGTTGGCGGATGTTGCAACTTATATTTCTCATTGATTCTTTGTTTTTCCATTTTGATGAAATACGCCTCCACCGGATCGATTTCACTCATTTTCATACCGAGAAATTTAAATTATTTCAAACGCGTAGCCGTCTCGTCTTTCATTCTAGCCGCTTCATACGCCATTTGGGCCGCTTCTCGTCTAATTCGAAGCTCGGTAGTCATAGATTCCAAGTTGCTTGACGCACTTCCACCGGTGCTAGTCAATGTATCGGACTTTTGTTTTTTGGCATTCCTTGGTTTCCCGGCAGGACGTGGACGTATATCATCACCAAATAGCTCTTGGTTGCTTTGACCGGGGACGTCTTCGGTTAAGTCAATCGGTGCCGGCGCGTCCCATTTTGGACACTTCTTCAAAATTAACCACACTTCCTCTTGAGTAAACGGCATACCTTTATGCTCGTCATAATACATTTGTCTAACGTGCCTCATATCATCCACTTCATTTTCACCACTCTTTCTCAAACGTACGGCACGTTTGTAAGCCGCTAGAAACTTTTGGCAATTTCCATTCAATATATGCCACTTGCTTGTTAGCATATCTTTGTTACGAACTTGAAAATTTTTCCGGTTGAACTCGTTCATAACCTTATACCAAAAAGTGATGCCCTTTTGAGAAACTACAATATTCCTATCCTCGGAAATGGCCACCCAACACACGACAAGTAAAACTTCCTCTTCCGGTGTCCAACGTAACGTAGTCTCGCTCACGTCGGGGATTTTTTTCATCAAACACCTCGTCGACTAGTTGTTTTTTGCCTTTTTTTGCAACACGTTTACCTCCACGTTTGTATTTTCGTGGAGACATAGCTTCGGGTTCCACTTCCACACTAGCCGCTTGTGAGGATTGGGTTTGTGGTGTTGGCGGTGTTTGTTGCTCCGCGTTATTTTGTTGCCACATATACAACAATTGTTGTTGTTGTTCGAATGACAAGTTACCAAATGGGTTAGGATTTGAAGAAGACCTGACGTTCGGGTTAGCGTTAGCATTTACAATACCCATCAAATTTAAAAAACTTGAATCGTCTCGTCCCGACATGGTTTTGATTTTGTGAGAATATGAGTGTATGAGTTATTTTTTATTTAATTTTTTTTGCTTGTGAAAAGATAGTGTATACACTTCTTGTTGTTGTTCATTTATAAGGTGATTTTTTTTTTTAACTAGTCGTTACATTTAAAACGGTAACATAATTTTTTTTTCTTTTCCCACAAAGTAGCCGTTAGAATCAATTTAATATGCGAGGGGTTTGTTTTTGCAAACTTCAAAAGCTGCGGCTCACGTTACAACACAAGTTATTGCGTTAACTTGCAACAAAACGCTGCTCCAACGCTGCATGCTAGGAAATCACGATAACTTGGTAATGTGCGTTGAATCGATGCCACATAGGAATAACGCAAGTCGTGCGTTACCACTCTCTTTGCTCTAACTTCAAAGATAATTAGTATGTTTAATATAAATTTAACGTTTCTGAAAATATAGAAGTTAAGGGGTTGTTTGTTTCGGCTTATATATCCGGCTTATTGGTTATTTGGTTTTGGGCTTATGTTTCATAAGCTCACTTTTTATTTTGAAACTTTTCGGCTTATATAAGTTTATTGTGACATAATAAACTTACATAAGCCGAAAAGTTTTAATAAGCCACAAAAACTGAGCTTAGAGATCAAGCCTATGAATCGTGAGGAGGTGCATTCAAAATTCAATCGAAGTAATGCTAGAGTTGGTGGAAAGAAACAGGCTAGTGGTTTTAATATGGGCTCTAAATTTCAGTTTAAGTTGACCAAACAGGTTTTTCTTAGAAGAATGGTGTTACTACAAGTGATAAGAATAACAATACTGAAACACCTAGTAGAGAGGCAAGTTGTTTGAACCCTTTTGATGCACTTAGATCGGTTGAAAATGATGATGTATTAGGGACTGGGGGTAGTTCTATGAGGGCTGAAACTTTTGTGGATGAGGGGCAAAAGTCTAATGCGGAGCCTATTCAGATCGTGCCAAATATGCCTAATGATATTACTCTTGTGAATGAGGTGCAGTTTGCACATGAGGAGCCAACGTCTAATATGGCTGGTATGGGTGACGAAGATAGTGATACTGAAGTGGAAGAGGCTTTTAATGAAACAACTGTTTCATGGCATCCAAGAGTGGAGGTGAAATCCCGAGGAAGAGCCTATACGAGCGTTGGAAATATAATTATGATTATAATTGTTTATGCATGTTACGTATTTGAGGGTTAAGGCGGCTATCCGATTTGGTTCGGTCGGTAAGGACCCCGAGGTGTGATCGGAGTCACGAGCTGGGGTAACATTTATCGGAGTAGCCGGAGTTGTAACTGCTTTAAGGCTTAGTTCAAGTGTGTGGACCTTAGCTCATTGGGCTGAAGGGTTATACACTATCAAGTCCCCACAATCCATTAGTGTATTTGACTGTTTTAGGGAAAAGCAATGATGGACTCTTGTTATGAGTTCTGAATCTTTTCCAGGCTATGATTTCTTCGCATCAGTAGCCTATTTGTCTTGGTTCTCGGTTTTTTAGCTCTGATTTGTCCTGGGAGTATAACCTGTAAGTTTTGTCCAGGTATTTTCCTTGGAGGTGACGTCTAGGCGTCTGATGTATTTAATGTGTGATTCCATTGGGCAGTTGTGTTGTAGCCATAATTCTTCTCTCTCCTCTTTTGGGGTCTTTGAGGTAATGATTTCGTATCGTAGGGTATGTGTTTTGCCTTGTAACCATGCGCTCGTCTTTTCAACTGCCTTCGCATTTTCCAGGCATCCTGGATTTAACTGCTATGCTTTTTCGTAATCATTGGGAAACTTATGTATTTAAGCAACGGTATTTCTTGCTTTCCATTTTTCCTTTCCTCTTCCCCTTTGAAGTTTTTTTGTTGGTTTTAAAGAGATGAATTTTGACAGTCCTTTCTTTGATATTGAGTCTTCTTTGGATTTTGAAGGGTCTTTTTCAGACTTCGCAGGTTGGTCATTATGCCGTATCTTTTTTGTTTGGTTATCTTTTGGTTTGAAATCTGCGATTTGTTGTATCGTCATTCTTTGACTAATGAAGCTTTCTCCTTCCTCATTGGGATTGATATGTTGTTTGTTTTTTCTGTCTTGTTGCCTTTTTACAGCATCGGGTGCCAGCCAATATAAGTTTTCTTCTTTTGGCAATGTAGCCTATGTTAATGCTTTTGTTGTACGAAATCCTGATGAGGGTTCGTCGGTGGAGATGCTTTCCACTATGCTGATTTTTTCAGTCCTGGGTTATTCAGGACATCTAACCATCCTGAGAGTCCAAATGCTTTTATCCCTGAGGCTCAATTTCCAGTGGGAGAGCGTGCTCAATCATTTTCCCAGATTCCTAATAATCTCAAAGAGAATGCTGAAGATTTGATGCCTTTGGCTGATAGAAAGAGAAAATTGGGCTCTTCTTCTGTCGGTGCTTCCGAGACTAGTAAGGCCTCTGGTTTGAGCAGGGATAGTGATGATGATTCTTCTAATATTGAGTTCTATTATACTCCTTTAAAAGTTGTATATCCTACTATCGTTCTTTCAGATGATGATGATAGTAGGCCAACAAAGGGTGTTCCTCACCGGTCTGGTTGGTTGAAGAGGAGTGCAAGACTTTCTAGTAAAGACAATGCGCCTGTCGGAGGTAAGCTTTCTTTTCTTCTTTTGTCTGTTTCCTTTTTCCTTTCACGGATTTTTGATTTCTTTCCCTCTTTGGTGATAGATGGTGCTAAATCAAGGATGCCTGCCAATGGTCCTCCCTTGGTTTTTTAGACCGGTCTTTATTTTGATGATCCGCTAGCTAGAGGCTCCTGGTTCTCAAAGAGCCCTTTTGACTGCCATTATTCCCCCGGCTAGGAGATTGGAGTCCGATGGCAGATCTTCTTCAACTCAAGCCAGTTTATCTCAGGCTAGGCTTCAGAGTCTTGAATCTGAGTTATTGGAGTTGAGGCAGAGATCTTAGATTGATAGATTGGCTTTTGAGCGTGAGAAGTAGGTTTTTCTGTCTCATAAATTGGCTTTAGAGCGTAGTCTTGGTGATTTTGTCCGGGATGGGAATCAATATTTACGAGATGCTCAACAGTTGTAGCAGTAGTTGCGGGATCTTAAGTCTGAGAAGGAGCATCTTTGTGATTAATGTAATCAAATGAGTACTATATTCATACGTCATCTATCCCATATATATTTCTCATTTACTATCATTTTATATAAGAATCGTTATTTAAACGTTAACTTTTGTGATTCTTAGTGTTTATGGAGCAATTATGGATAAAGAACATGTATCGGCATTATTTGGATCCTAAATGAAGAAGTCAAAGAAATACATGCTAAGCTGACATCCTATACGGCGTATCAGTGTTCACTGGATGCGCCGTATCATCACACTTAGAAGAAATCAAGACCTTGCGTGACTTTGAAGAACACAGTGTATTCCCATTAGAACATACGGCGTATATTAAACCTGGTCTACAGATGAAGAGATAAAGTCAACAGAAGAATATGGCGTATCCAACCTCAGTGACACGCCGTATACATGAAGATTAGCCAAGACGACCCAAGTCTGGAACAAAAAGAATATAACGTATGAAAATCTTGCAATACGTCATATACAATGGCGGCTAAATGATTATACCGGAATATTTTATGAGTGGAGCCCACGCCAAATAGGCCAATACGTCGTATCGATAGAGTTTTATACGACGTATCGACCCACTAACAAAAAAGTATAAATAGAGGGATCATTCCACCGGTTTTCACACAATTCCACCATACACCACAGAGCTTAAGGACAGTTTTAGGAGGAAATGAAGGTCATGAAACATCAAGACTCGCCAGGAGGGCATCTCGAATATCCCTTACCTTTATTAATCATTGTTTGATTTCACTATGAATTCTATTCATATAGCTTTGATTCAATCATTGTGTATTGTTACTGAGATTATGGGCTACACCCTTGGGTGTTAGCCATGTTTATGACTATCTAGTTGTTTTGATTCATTTACTCGATTAATTGCATTTTCGCTAGATATCTCTTGTGTTTGTCATGCTCAATTATGTTTGTTTACTTGCTTAAAGTGTTGTTGCTATTTTCTAGATCATAGGTTATAGATGCATTTCTGTGATTTGTGATCCGTATCATAATGGTTGGTATGCATGATAACATAGCTTCACAGTGGTTTCCGTTAGGACTAGAGGCCGATCATATCCCTAGGTTAGTCATTGCATGATTAAGGCAAGTAAGTTAGCGTGAGAACCCTTATACATGATCATTCGCGAAGGTTTAGGTAGTTGCACTTGTATGTGATTACCAAGATAGATTATAATTGATAGTTGAACCACTTTATGCGCGCTTGAAGCTTATTAATACTATGACCATCAAGTTAAGGGCGAATATGCATAGGGCTAGGTAACCGTGACCATCTGGCCTAGTTTACCATTGATAGGGAGTGTACTTACAAGGTCGAATCCATGCTCCTCGAGTCTTAGTTTACATTCCCTGACTCACCAATGGAAGTAGCAAATTAGTCATTGCACTAGTAGATGAATCACTATGACCTGATATATTGAACAGGATAGCACATTCTCCTATCATAAGACCTAGACCTTACCTTCTTTATCACTATTTACTTGCATTTCTTACTTTAATTGTTAGTCAATTAGAAATACCAAATTCGTACCAATCTCTCAAATTAACCCCCCCCCCTTTTAATAGTTAGGATATATAGTTAGAATACCTTAAATATAGCTTTAGTTCACTCACTCCTTTCGAACGACCTGTACTTACCATTCACTAGCTACAACTAATCGGGTACACCGCTCGTTAGTGTTAGTCTATTGCATTGGGATTGATATGTTGTTTGTTTTTTCTGTCTTGTTGCCTTTTTACAGCGTCGGGTGCCAGCCAATATAAGTTTTCTTCTTTTGGCAATGTAGCCTATGTTAATGCTTTTGTTGTACGAAATCCTAATGAGGGTTCGTCGGTGGAGATGCTTTCCACTATGCTGATTTTTTCAGTCCTTGGTTATTCAGGACATCTAACCATCCTGAGAGTCCAAATGTTTTTATCCCTGAGGCTCAATTTCCAGTGGGAGAGCGTGCTCAATCATTTTCCCAGATTCCTAATAATCTCAAAGAGAATGATGAAGATTTGATGCTTTTGGCTGATAGAAAGAGAAAATTAGGCTCTTCTTCTGTCGGTGCTTCCGAGACTAGTAAGGCCTCTAGTTTGAGCAGGGATAGTGATGATGATTCTTCTGATATTGAGTTCTATTATACTCCTTTAAAAGTTGTATATCCTACTATCGTTCTTTCAGATGATGATGATAGTAGGCCAACAAAGGGTGTTCCTTACCGGTCTGGTTGGTTGAAGAGGAGTGCAAGACTTTCTAGTAAAGACAATGCGCCTGTCGGAGGTAAGCTTTCTTTTCTTCTTTCGTCTGTTTCCTTTTTCCTTTCACGGATTTTTGATTTCCTTCCCTCTTTGGTGATAGATGGTGCTAAATCAAGGATGCCTGCCAATGGTCCTCCCTTGGTTTTTTAGACTGGTCTTTATTTTGATGATCCGCTAGAGGCTCCTGGTTCTCAAAGAGCCCTTTTGACTGCCATTATTCCCCCCGCTAGGAGATTGGAGTCCGATGGCAGATCTTCTTCAACTCAAGCCAGTTTATCTCAGGCTAGGCTTCAAAGTCTTGAATCTGAGTTATTGGAGTTGAGGCAGAGATCTTAGATTGATAGATTTGCTTTTGAGCGTGAGAAGTAGGTTTTTTTGTCTCATAAATTGGCTTTAGAGCGTAGTCTTGGTGATTTTGTCCGGGATGGGAATCAATATTTACGAGATGCTCAACAGTTGTAGCAGTAGTTGCGGGATCTTAAGTCTGAGAAGGAGCATCTTTGTGATTAATGTAATCAAATGAGTAAAATATTCATACGTCATCTATCCCATATATATTTCTCATTTACTATCATTTTATATAAGAATCGTTATTTAAATGTTAACTTTTGTGATTCTTAGTGTTTATGGAGCAATTATGGATAAAGAACATGTATCGGCATTATTTGGATCCTAAATGAAGAAGTCAAAGAAATACATGCTGAGCTGACATCCTATACGGCGTATCAGTGTTCACTGGATGCGCCGTATCATCACACTTAGAAGAAATCAAGACCTTGCCTGACTTTGAAGAACACAGTGTATTCCCATTAGAACATACGGCGTATATTAAACCTGGTCTACAGATGAAGAGATAAAGTCAACAGAAGAATATGGCGTATCCAACCTCAGTGACATGCCGTATACATGAAGATTAGCCAAGACGACCCAAGTCTGGAACAAGAAGAATATAGCGTATGAAAATCTTGCAATACGTCGTATACAATGGCGGCTAAATGATTATACTGGAATATTTTATGAGTGGAGCCCACGCCAAATAGGCCAATACGTCGTATCGATAGAGTTGTATACGACGTATCGACCCACTAACAAAAAAGTATAAATAGAGGGATCAATCCACCGGTTTTCACACAATTCCACCATACACCACAGAGCTTAAGGACAGTTTTAGGAGGAAATGAAGGTCATGAAACACCAAGACTCGCCAGGAGGGCATCTCGAATATCCCTTACCTTTATTAATCATTGTTTGATTTCACTATGAATTCTATTCATATAGCTTTGATTCAATCATTGTGTATTGTTACTGAGATTATGGGCTACACCCTTGGGTGTTAGCCATGTTTATGACTATCTAGTTGTTTTGATTCATTTACTCGATTAATTGCATTTTCGTTAGATATCTCTTGTGTTTGTCATGCTCAATTATGTTTGTTTACTTGCTTAAAATGTTGTTGCTATTGTCTAGATCATAGGTTATAGATGAATTTCTGTGATTTGTGATCCGTATCATAATGGTTGGTATGCATGATAACATAGCTTCACAGTGGTTTCCGTTAGGACTAGAGGCCGATCGTATCCCTAGGTTAGTCATTGCATGATTAAGGCAAGTAAGTTAGCGTGAGAACCCTTATACATGATCATTCACGAAGGTTTAGGTAGTTGCACTTGTATGTGATTACCAAGATAGATTATAATTGATAGTTGAACCACTTTATGCGCGCTTGAAGCTTATTAATACTATGACCATCAAGTTAAGGGCGAATATGCATAGGGCTAGGTAACCGTGACCATCTGGCCTAGTTTACCATTGATAGGGAGTGTACTTACAAGGTCGAATCCATGCTCCTCGAGTCTTAGTTTACATTCCCTGACTCACCAATGGAAGTAGCAAATTAGTCATTGCACTAGTAGATGAATCACTATGACCTGATATATTGAACAGGATAGCACATTCTCCTATCATAAGACCTAGACCTTACCTTCTTTATCACTATTTACTTGCATTTCTTACTTTAATTGTTAGTCAATTAGAAATACCAAATTCGTACCAATCTCTCAAATTAACCCCCCCCCCTTTTAATAGTTAGGATATATAGTTAGAATACCTTAGATATAGCTTTAGTTCACTCACTTTTTTCGAACGACCTGTACTTACCATTCACTAGCTACAACTAATCAGGTATACCGCTCGTTAGTGTTAGTCTATAGGTTAGTCGGCAATTTTATATATATATATATATATATATATATATATATATATATATATATTGAAAGGCGGCAATTATAAATATTAAAACCTGATAGAAATCTTAAACCTAGATTGAACACATGAGTGATCAGCTTCTTCGTTAGGAAGATTCCCACAATGTTCATGTAGAGAGGGAGATTGGTTATTTTAGTAACTTGTTATCTAAAGAGAAAGCCAAAGTTACTTGAAGCATCTTGTTGGTTTAGCTGATAATCCTTTAACAAGTTTAAGTGATTTGGAGGCAACACATCCTCCTCGTCCAGAATCGTCTTCCGACCATGCCGAGCCTTGAATAGTTGTGGTTGAATTTTTTTGTTTACTTAGTTGCTTAGGATTTTTGTACGCTCAATGCTTCAACCTTGGAGAATTGTTATTTTGGTTTTTCATCTTTTTGTATATGTTGCTTGTCTGTTATGTATCAGGACTTTGCATTGAATTCCTTGCCTATTTTGTTTAATTGTTTGTCTTTTCCTGAGAATGACACATATTATTAGCTGTGTGATATTAACCCTGAGGCTTTGCCGTACTTCTTTGTCTGTTGTAATTTTTCCAGGTCTGACGCTTGGTATTTTATTTTCTTCTAAGGATGTTCCTTTTGATGCCTGTTGTGTTCCCATGGCTTTTGTTTAGTCATTTGCTTTGACTTTGGTTGCCTTGATGGCCATTTTTGTTTGATGGCATGTGTAATTGTAGGGAAATGGATTCATTTTTTGTTGAAATAGTATATATCATTTTTGTTTGTTTATTTTCCCCTTTTGGCGAGATTTGTGGCCCGTAGAATTATCATCCATTAGTAAAAACTTGGGCCAGTATAGCTATTGATCAGATAGGTATGTCTAGCCTTCGTTTGATGCAACAAGTTGCTTTAGGATAGATGAAACTCCAGACTGTTTGTTGTCTGTTTTACTATCCCAGGTACCTCGAAGCTGCCAGTTACTAGTGTACGTACTCATTTTCGCGTATTGCCACTATCTTGTGAACAATCTTTCACTTTATAGTTACTTTCCAGGTTAACTACTTGTGAGGATACGAGAGTCATGACATGTTTGTCCTATCAATCGCCGACGAACATAATATGTTTCAAACACATTAGCTATGGATTAGTAAGGAAAATTTTTGTTAATGCTTTTTGTACGACTTACATATTTTCCTCACTATAATCTCTTTCAGAGAAAAGTAGAGAAATTCAAAAATGATAAGTTAGTAAAAAACATTAATCTAAGGAGATGCGCCTTACTGAGTTTTGTCCAGGGGAATAGTCGACCCTGTTTGTTTGCTTTTCCAGGCAATTCGGTCTTTACATGGTCCATACATTTAAGTGGTGTAATGAATCTTTCTTTGTAGCATTGAACGATTTCCTTGATAGCTTGTTTCAAAAGGTTTGATGCCCTAGGCGATCGATTCTTATCATGCCCATTTGTTTACATAGTGATCTTTGATTTTATGTACCTTTTGTTTCTATTTATGAGAACAGTGTTGAATGTGTCTTCATAGATTGTTCCTACCTTAATGAAGTTGGCCTGGAATGTGTTGGGTGTTTTGATAGTTTGATATTTCTAGTGGGAGAATGTTTCTTTCCCTAGACTTGGACCTTCCATCTTGACTAGTTTTGTTGTGTGACTTTGATGGTGTCCCAATGATTACTTCAAATTTTGTGGAAAGAATTTCACTGAGTTGATGTTTTACCTGGGGCGGGAGATGCCTGCTTATGATGACTATCTGTTTGTCCCTGTCTACTGGTTGGTCCTCCCTGTGCCTCATGTTTGGTTTGTCCTTGTACTTTTTGCCTGGTGATTTGTTGCTTAGTGCTACCATTTTTCCACTTTTCCCTAGAGGATCACTCCTGATTGTTGCTAACTTGCTATCCCATCCTTTGTTGGAAATTGAATTTATAGTAGATGGTAGAAACTTCTGCATGTAAATGTTGTATCGTTTTCCTTCCCAGTAAGACGTTGTATGTTGTATATACCTTGACGACATTGAATTCCATGATTTTTGTCCTTTTCAACGGATGCTTTCCTATTATTGTCTCCAAGTAGATCGTTCCCTCAGGTATGTGCCCTTCGGATAAGAAGCCGAGTAGTGGAGTTGTTGGATGATGTAGCTTGCTCCTTAGATGCTCAGGTAATTGCTCAAAGCAATTGGCATACATAATGTTGAAGGCACTCCCCGCATTCAGGTATATCTTGCTTACTAAGTGTGAAGCTATTACCGTTGTGATGACTACTATATCGGTTGAGGGTGTGAATTCTTCATCCTGGGAGTATGCCCAGTGGCGGAGCCAGGATTTTAAACTATATGTGGCACAATTTTTGGCTTGAAACGCGGATAGTTCTCAATTACGTTGCATGTCCACTGAGTGTATTACATTTGTTTTTCACTTTTTTGTTTGCTTTAGTTCATGCAAACATCTTATTCAAGCACAATATTGCAAATAAAACTTGACATCAACAAATCAACTACAATTTCATAACTATATCTTTTTAAAATACTAAAGTAACACACCAATTTGTACGTGCCACTATGTTTTGAATACCATACTAAAATATAATTGAAAAGTGCCACTACTTGTACGTTTGTAAAAGAAAAATAAAAAAATAAAAGTACTACACATCTACACTATAGAACAAAAAACTAATACTACTACACTAAAGGACATGCAAACTCAACTATTTATCATCTGCATCACTCCATATTCCTCCTTCTCCGGTTCTCCTTCTGTTCTTCACCATAAATAAAAAATCAAAACTTAAAAATAAGACATTTTTTCATCGTATATATGTTCATCTTTGTGGATTTATCGAAACTTAGTTTATCACTTTCAAAGAACCATCAATTTCTACATTAAAATTACACTTCATCGGTTTTAATCATGTGTGGCACATGCCACACGTGGCCAACACTTAGATCCGCCCCTGAGTATGCCTTGCCTCTTGTTTTCCCTGACTGTTGTTCCGGGAAGAAGCTCCAGATGTTTATCATGTGGATATGAGGTAGTTCGGCTTCCTTGCCGCTTATCCTTTCCTAGCTGCCTGGCATAAGTGCTCGAGTTCTCCAGCCTGGATTGCCCTCTCAATTTCTTTTTTTAGTTATCTGCACTGATGTGTGTCGTGTCCATGAGCGACATGGAACTTACAAAATTAGCAATGAAATTCGGTCTTTACATGGTCCATACATTTCAGTGGTGTAATGAATCTTTCTTTGTAGCATTGAACGATTTCCTTGATAGCTTGTTTCAAAAGGTTTGATGCCCTAGGCGATCGATTCTTATCATGCCCATTTGTTTACCTAGTGATCTTTGATTTTATGTACCTTTTGTTTCTGTTTATGAGAACAGTGTTGAATGTGTCTTCATAGATTGTTCCTACCTTAATGAAGTTGGCCTGGAATGTGTTGGGTGTTTTGATAGTTTGATATTTCTAGTGGGAGAATGTTTCTTTCTCTAGACTTGGACCTTCCATCTTGACTAGTTTTGTTGTGTGACTTTAATGGTGTCCCAATGATTACTTCAAATTTTGTGGAAAGAATTTCACTGAGTTGATGTTTTACCTGGGGCGGGAGATGCCTGCTTATGATGACTATCTGTTTGTCCCTGTCTACTGGTTGGTCCTCCCTGTGCCTCATGTTTGGTTTGTCCCTGTACTTTTTGCCTGGTGATTTGTTGCTTAGTGCTACCATTTTTCCACTTTTCCCTAGAGGATCACTCCTGATTGTTGCTAACTTGTTATCCCATCCTTTGTTGGAAATTGAATTTATAGTAGATGGTAGAAACTTCTGCATGTAAATGTTGTATCATTTTCCTTCCCAGTAAGACGTTGTATGTTGTATATACCTTGACGACATTGAATTCCATGATTGTTGTCCTTTTCAACGGATGCTTTCCTATTATTGTCTCCAGGTAGATCGTTCCTTCAGGTATGTGCCCTTCGGATAAGAAGCCGAGTAGTGGAGTTGTTGGATGACGTAGCTTGCTCCTTAGATGCTCAAGTAATTGCTCAAAGCAATTGGCATACATAATGTTGAAGGCACTCCCCGCATTCAGGTATATCTTGCTTACTAAGTGTGAAGCTATTACCGTTGTGATGACTACTAGATCGGCTGAGGGTGTGAATTCTTCATCCTGGGAGTATGCCTTGCCTCTTGTTTTCCCTGACTGTTGTTCCGGGAAGAAGCTCCAGATGTTTATCATGTGGATATGAGGTAGTTCGGCTTCCTTGCCGCTTATCCTTTTCCTAGCTGCCTGGCATAAGTGCTCGAGTTCTCCAGCCTGGATTGCCCTCTCAATTTCTTTCTTTAGTTCTCTGCACTGATTTGTGTCGTGTCCATGAGCGACATGGAACTTAAAAAACTGTCTTGTGTTTCTCTTGCTCTCTTCTCTTAATGGTGGAGGTCGTTGGCATTTCTTCGTGACTTCTTTCTCTGTCGCCAAGATTTCAGTTGGTGTCTTTGTCAATGTTCTCAGGAGGACTTCTCGAGCTTCAATCCTGGGATCAGGACGACGCTCTTCCCGTACCTGATGTGTTTGATTGGTATCTCTCCTGGCCTGATAACTTGGCACAGGCTGTCTACCACTGTTGTTGTTGCTTTTATCATCAGCCTTTGCGATATTTATTTAACTTGTTTTTTGTGAATTCCCTCTAACGATCCGACAGCTCTTGCCATGTTTATGGTGTTTTACGAGTAAGCATAATATAGAATTGTCCCTTGATGATTTTTCCAATGAATGCTAAAATCTTCTGGTTATCCCTAACTCCTAGGATTTTGCTTGCTTCGTCATTAAATCTTTCGGTGAAATCGATCAGATGTTCATCCCGGACTTGTTTAATGAATTGTAGGTTGACGTAATCGCCTATTTATTCTCTTCTAGGCTGAAAATTTTTGATGAACTTTCCCTAAGATCTTCCCATCCCTTGATACTGCTTTTCTCTAGGCCCTTGAACCAGATGATTGCTCGTCCTGTTAAGGTGCATTGAAACAGGTGACAAACCATTGGACTATTCCAGGCATTTGTTTTTGCTGCACATTCGAATTTCCAGATGTATGAATCGGGATTTGTGACTCTGTCATACAAGTGTAGGCCAAATGGAAGTTTCAGGCATACTGGTAACTGATAGTCCGCAATCCATTTCACGAATTGATGTTACTCTATTTTCAGGGCACGAAGGTACTCAGGCACATCGTCACCGACTGTTTTCTTAGTTGCGATGTTCATTTCTGTCTAGAACCCTGGTCATTAGTGTGTTAAACATGTATTTGGATGAGGCTTGTTGTTGTGAACTTTGTGCATGGGTGGACATCAATGATATGGCTGCCTGAGTGTTGAAATCTAGGCATATGATGTGTAGGTCCGCCTGGGTATAGGTTTTGGTGGTGGTATTAGGTCTGCATGTTTTGTGGTGCATGGAAAGTTGATTGTCGAATGTTTTGTGATAATGTGATGTTGTAACTGGTTGGTTGTGTTTTTTTTAGGCATCGTCTAATTGTTAGTTTGTTGTAAGTTTGCGTTTATAATGTGTGTTTGTGGTCTTTCATAACCTTATTGCTTGTTTTCGCACATTAACATGTCTAGAATAACCATGCGCTCCTGATTTAGTTGAGTGTTGTTATTTTCGGCTTTGGGTGGCATCCTGGAAGTCGACCTTACTGTGTGTGGTGTGATGAAATTATCGTTTCGTCCGAAAATGTTGATGGTGTTTGGTGGTGGACTATCTAGTAATGAGTAATGACGTTATGTTCATCGAAGTTGGTTGAGATATGATGTTATGATTGTTTTTTTGTTAAAGTTTCACGTCCTTCTTCTATTTAAGTTATGTCCTCAGGATCTGTTACATCGGGCGGAGGTGGTGGTGGTGGTGGAATTTGTGACGTCATCTATGTCAAATGAGGTTTGGAGTTGAGTTTTTATTTATGTGAAATGATCAATTTCGTGTTTTTCGGAATGGATGTATGTTTTGGGTCTGGTGTTTTCCGATGACGGAGGTAGTTTTTTGTTTGAGGAGGTTTTTGTAAGTTTTTTAGTCAAAAACTGTGTAAGTTTTCAACGAAATAAGGTTTTTCTGGTGGTCAGAAAAACTTTTTGGTTAATCAGAAAAGTTTTCCGATGAATCAGAGGGGTGGTTTTGTGGCTATATTGTTACGTATAGCATGGATGGCTCCATGTTTATGTATGTTACGTATTGGAGGGTTGAGGCGGATATCCAATTTGGTTTCCCTCAGTCGGTAAGGACCCCGAGGTGTAACTGGAGTCATGAGCTGGGGTAACACTTATCGGAGTAGTCGGTATGGATTGTGAGAATCCACTCAATGTATGTGTATGGTGAAGCTAATTTGGTCCATCTGTGAAAATGAACCTTCTATTTATAGGGATGGCCTTAGGGTTTTGTACCCTACCTGGGAGTCCCAGGTTTCCAGGATGGTCCACTTGGTGGACATCCAATGGTAGAGACAAGGGATGACACATTGTGTGCCTCCTTTGGCCTCATTAGATGCGTGGAAAGATTCGCGCATGATTGCAATTCTTCCTCATAGCGAATGAGGTAGCGACATGTGTCTGGCAAATGTATCGGTCCTAGGAAAGGTTCTCAGGACTGTCGTTTCCTGGGAAGTGTTTGTTATGAGTAAGAGCCTTGCCTGGGATTCCATTTCCCAGGCATAACATGACAAGTTGTAGCCGCTATTGGGCTTCATTCGAGTGTGTGGACATTAGCTTATTGGGCTAAAGGCCCTATACGTTATCAATAACCCATATGATGATGATGACTGCGAAGATTTGACTGATAAGTAATTAGCTATTTGTGATGCTTTTGATACAAAGGTTCGTGGTTATACTAGACGTTCGTCGTATTATAGAGTAGATTTTCATAAGTTTGGTACTTATGATAGGTTTTGTCTGAAGCACAAATGGTGCATTTGTTTTCCCGTCTTTGTCACGGGGCTGAGATGTGAGATTCACTTGCATCCTGTGTACTTGAATGTTTTTTGAGTAAAAAAATTACCGAATGTCTAAAACACCTTTTACTCAAAAAAACAAAATTAAAAATAAATAAAACGGTTGTATAAGCTGAAACAAACACCCCCTAAGTGTTATAATCACACTCGTAATAGACATTTACTCAAAAGGTTTAACTCGTCATACAGATGACGTAAGATAATAGATGCTAATACATTCTGGGCAACGTTATATTTCCCATTTCGGAATCCAAAGAGAAGGAAAAGCTTGAAACAAGGATTTATTCAATATCAAAACGATTTTATTCCCTTCGATTGGTAGATGTGACGAGTTTCAAAGGAATCTTATTCTTGACTCCACGTGAAAAACAAACCCTTTAAAAGTTCTAATCAAAAAGAGAATATATAAGATGATATAAAGCACAAGGTAATTGGTGTCTTAGAAAAAACCACAGGAGCTTGTAGGGAATAGTTGTACAAGATGAAAATAACAATGTTGTAGGGCCGGTCCTAACTAGAAACGAAACAAGCCTTCAGGCTGTAACTCGGCAAAAACATAATGCAAATATCTGGCACTTTCCTTAGACAAAATGAGTCTTACATCAGAATTCTGATGTAGCAGTAGTTCCTTTAAATTACGGAGTATACAACAATTGAATTTACAGGTTACAAAAACCAGAAGAATCAATCAATTGAATTGAATTTTTAAATTTTTTGTTTTCTTTCCAAATGGACCAAAAGAATGCCTACTTCATGGATGATGACGACGGTGTTGATCAATCAACCATAATGGGGATGAATTGCATTACCTGGTCGTAGCTCCCAAAATCAGATAAAGATTAAGCACAAAGTTTACTGAAAAACTGTTCGTTTCTACACATCAAACTTCTTGGCTGTCGCCAGGGAGCCAAACTTCTTGAAAAGAACCAAGGATAGATTTGACATTAACAACATAAAAACAAATTTTATAAACAGCCCATTATGCTAAATTGGTAAATGTTATTCTGCGTTACATCTAAACTTTGTAGTTCAAATGCGAGGAACATCCAAAGACATTACCAATAGATTATCATTTTGTCCAAAACTTAGAATGAGCTCGATCCGGCCAGCTTTCTTTATATGCCCATTATCACTAAAAGAAGCTTGTGATCTTGATTTTGGTCCACAATTTTAAGCGAGAATTTCGGGAGTATGTATCACACTTTGAGTTATAGTTGAATATCTGAAAGACCCCCTTTACAAACCAAATCTATGCTAAGAAAATTTTGCAGTGATCACTAAGGCATAAATATATCAATTTGGAGAAAAAGTAGGCCTATAAACATTGTTTCATTCGGGGCATTTGAAACTGATATCTGGCTTGGGCTTATAAGGGCACTATTTTCAGTATTACAAAAGAAACAAACAATAAACTATAATAAATCTCACCTTGTGTATTTTCCCATTCCTCAAATGGTATCGGATACCAGACCAATTGATAGACTGAGAAAAATGTGAGCGGATTGCTGAAATAGGATTTTTTTACCGAACGGGTTCATGAATTATTCACTGAACGTTCGGTTCGTTTACAGCCCTACTAGTTTGTGTCAAAGGTGAAGACCTGGTCAGATCCACACACACCCACATCAAGCCCTCCATCTCATGAGTAAAGTAACATATCTGCTAGGGGTGTTCAATGTTTGTAATGACTAGTGTTCTAAAAGGCGCGCCAAGACGAGAGACGTAGCCTCGCCACCACGAAATGGACCTTGGCGGCAGCTCTAGGTGTAGCGTGGGATAAGGCGCGAAAAGGCACTCCTTTTAGTAAGGCATGGCGCCATTTTTAGAAGCATTTAGAGGATTTGCAGATTTGGGCTTGCATTTCTAGTATTTGTTCCTTCTTGGGCCTTGTAATTTCAAAACTTAATTCGTATTCGGGTCTGGCTATTCAGGATTTGGGCTTTAGTATTTGAAATTGGTTTTAAAAAAATGATATAAAATTATAAATACATGAATCTATAAATATTTTTTTTGCCGCTTTAAGAACGCCTTAAAAACGCTAAGGCTTCGCAAAGGCTCGTAAGGCTTGAGGCGTGACTGTGCCGCCACGCCACGCCACACACTATTTATAACNTGGGCCTTGTAATTTCAAAACTTAATTCGTATTCGGGCCTGGCTATTCGGGATTTGGGCTTTAGTATTTGAAATTAGTTTTAAAAAAATGATATAAAATTATAAATACATGAATCTATAAATATTTTTTTGCTGCTTTAAGAACGCTTTAAAAACGCAAAGGCTCGTAAGGCTTGAGGCGTGACTATGCCGCCACGCCACGCTACACACTATTTATAACATTGGGAATAACATCAAACAATGCGAAAAATAAACACCAAAAATTTTAATTAGTGTATTGTTTTGTTTGAAGCCGAACCGAAGTATCTAATTAGTGTTTGGTTTGGTTTGGGTTTGACAAAAATATAACCAAACTAAACCGGAGAAAACGAATATCTCTATCTACATGAAAAAATAAAAATAGGAACACACATAGTTTCTATCTTATCATCCAAAATGATAATCTTGTTATTTAACTAGGCTTGAATGCTTGAATATGAAATATTCAAGCTAATAAGATTTCTAAATAATTGTATTGAAGAAAATTTTATCTTGTCTCGCTTTCGGTTTGAATGCTTGAATATTCCATAATAAAGCTAATAATCTTGTTTATCATGTTTAGTTAATTTAACTGAGCATTTGTTAGACTTTTTGATTTGTTAATTTTTTTCTAAACTTTTAGATTTTTATTTATGATTATTAGATTATATTTTTATGTTTTACTTGAATTTGTTTTTTTTTAACCAAAACTAAACCGAGTTCTAATTTGATGATATTGTTTGGTTTTATCCATTCTATAATTGGTTTGAATTGGTTTTAGTTTTGACTTTAAAATTTTGAAACCGGTAAACCTTAAGGTCCCGAACCATACAAACCACAAACCCTATAACTGAACCGATGAACACCTCTAATATCCGCAAGACATAATATTTATTAGGGGAATAAATAATAATAATAATAATAATAATAATAATAATAATAATAATAATAATAATAATAATAATAATAATAATCAAAAAATTAAAATACATTACTACACAAAGCTAAAAGACGAAAATACCCTAGAACCTAGTTGTAAAAAAATTGGATCGTTCATTTCATAGATGTATAATGTCTAACATTTATTAAGTATACATTTCTGACATGAATAAATGATGTATTTTGGGGTTTAAACAACTAAATAGTGTAAATTCAATAAATAATACCAAATGAAACAAACAATTTTTTGCTTCTACTTAGACAAATACAATACTCCATCAACATGCCTCTTATTAATGATTCAAAGATGAAACTGAGAGTATGATTAATTTATGTATGTTTGTTTGATCTACCTAGATAAATTTTTAGTTGCTAGACTAACAAAAATCTTGAATAATAAAAGCGAAAATATATCCAAACCAAAAGCCAATTAAAAACAGATCTGAACCGAATACTAAGAAGTTACTAACAAGCGTTTTAGGTTTGCATATGCAGTATATCATTAACACACATATAAAAATGTCTATCACTATATTCTAGATTTAAAATGAACATGCAAGAAACACAACCAACTCAAACAAGTACAAAAATATTAAAACAGCAACAAGTGATCATAGATCCATAGCTCGTTATAAAACGAAGGCACATAAATAGCAATATATTATCTGATTGAAGGATTCCAAGGAACACCCATGATATGAACTGAATTGGTGTTTGTTCTTTGGAACCCTTCAATCAGAAAATGTATTGATATTCTTGTTTAGAAGATGTATTGATATGTTTGGGTTCTTTGGAATAACAGTTGATTTGAGAGATTATTTTAGATCTTGGAGTTTCTTGGAAATGAATATCTAGCTAGTTCTGTGATGAGTGGATAGAGAGATATATGACAGATGCAAGTTGTGGAGGCGGTGAAACGTATGCATTTATAGGAGGACACTAGCTTTGACCTAATAATATTAGGGTTTTCAGTTTCGTGGGCTTTTCTTTGCATGCATAGTTCTCAAGGCCTATAAAGAATGTAGTAAATTAGCTTTGTTTTCTGAAATTTATATATCAAGTAGTTTTCAGTTACAATTATTTTATTTTTTTTTTCGCCTTTCAAAACACATATTTTTTACAAAAAGTATCATTAAATCTCAAAATTTTAACCTTTTGTCCATATCAGCTGGATTTAGTAATACTTTTTTGTCCATGTATCGCGCGTTGATACACCAATATTTATCGGTAAGTATGAGTCCATTAGGGGTATTTATGGCGCCAAACAAAATATTGGGAACACTGCGAAGTGTAAAGTGTAAACTGATCGGTTTAGGTTTAATTCAAAATGCGTAATTTGGTTATTGGCTAAGGTTTTGGGCACTTGACCCAACAAACACCAGTTCTATTATTATTTGCTCACGTTATTGGGCTTGGTACCAACACAATTTTTGATAATCTCTTTTGAAAGTGTCAAAGGGTCATTAGAGCATGCGTGATAACAAATTAAAAACCGAGCCTTCAATCTTGAAGACCGAGACCTTATTGTTACGAAACCCAACTTAGGATGCGAAATTGAAGCAAAAATTTGCAAGACTCGATCATGCAAACTGAGTCATGGGAAGTTTGTTTTGTGTGTGTGTTTATTAAATGGTTTTTGTGGGGTATATTTGTGTTTAAGTGAGGTATGTTTTGGTGGTAAAGTTGATTGTCTTAGTACATTAAGTTGGTAGTAAAGTTGGTTGTTGAGAGAGAAATCTGATGTGACGGTGATGAATGCGGTTTTGAGGTCTCCTTATTACATCCGGCCTTAAGCATTTCCTTTTACCAACTAAAATACCTAATACACAAATTATTGAAAAGTAACCTTATAATTTAGATTGGGAGTTCGGTTTGGTTTTTATGGCAAACCCAAATCAAACAACAAGTTGTGGTTGATGATTTGCTTAGTTACTTCAGTTGGCGCTTTTGTTTCTAGTCACCTGTAGCTGTAACAACAAAGACCATCAACGTTACTTTCAAAAAAAATTGGTCACGAATGTTGTTGCTAGTAATGTGATTTTTTAGAAACAGATCTGAAACAAATACCAACAACGTATTTGCATACATATTTTATTAATAACAATTATCAAGATATAATTGTTAATTTTCTGTATATAACAGTGTTATGATAAATGTTATTGGTGTGCCACCTCAACGTCACCTCATCGCATTGACTTTGATTTTATTTTTATTTTTTTTTTTCACTTTTGGCCAAATGGTAACCTCTACTAATTTCAAGTGAGCAGTTCTAAAAAGTTACACAATTTGACTTGCGGCCAAGATTTCAGTTTTACCATTCTAACCTTTTATGCGGAATGTTAACCCAATCCCGCATGGTTTCAATTGGCAATCTTTTATTTTGGGAAAAGCATATTGTAATTAATGCAATTGTAGGCACCAGTTCACATGTTACTATCTACAGATTTGATTCATTTGTTGCGACACATTGAATGCGAAAGGATCCCATCCAAAATGATCGGTTTCTAACAATACCAACGGCAACACCATTTTCTTTCATATGCATCACAAAACACATCACATAATACGAAAGCTGGCGGCATATCTTAAAGCTTCCTCACAATTACATAATAAGCCCAAATCCTAACATGCTCATTAAGAACACACATCTCTATTATCTATGTGCACATATAGGCAGCAGGCAAACACATCATTACCATTCCAGATTAACGAGTATATACAGTCACCTTAAAGGGCAAAAGGGTAAAATCCACCTATATCGACAGCTCCACTGGGTAAGCACACTCCCGATTCAAAGGGATATTTTTGCTGATATTATGATCTTTACTACGGATTACTTCTTTTGTTTAATAAAAAAAAGCGTCTTGGTTCTCATGTTGCTCCATTTGTAAGTAGGGTAAAGTTTCTTCAACCAGCACCACTCCCCATTTTCTGGTCTCAGAAATAATCTTCTCTTTCTTCACTTCAATTTGATTTGCATTGATCACGACAGGATCAAAAGAATAGTTTCTCGGATGTGAGCAGGTTTATACTCCACAACTGCAACAAGTAACAAGTGCCTCACTACTAGCAACAATAAAGTAAGAGAACACAATTATGAATAAATCATGCATTGATTAAATTCTTCAATCTTACCCGCTTGACTCGTAGGAGTTAACAAAAACAACCCATTAACAAATAAAAACGTGGCAGAACTACTAGATATACAAACTTTGCTAACAAGGACACTCAAATTTACACAAATGCAAAATCAAGTGTAGAAAAAATGAGAAATTATGTAGCTCTGTTAATGTGATATTCGCAATTTGGGCTATTAAATATGAAGACACCTAAATCGATCCACTCATTATCGGGTCAAATTTGCCCATCAAACATATAAGCAGATCTTGATGACATTCTCTAATGAGAGTAGTATGCTAGGATTTATAAAACATTTATATGGTGTTTTATTTACTAAAAGGTTTTTATTAAATAATGATCATACCTAGTATCAAAAAAGGGTAGAGATTCTTCTTAGGTAAATCCATACATAACGATTAGGAATGATGAATACGAGTGAGCATCATTATGAGTTGGCTTACCTCTCAAATTCTAAAAAGAAATGACTCATCTATCAGATAAAGACCATTTATTTTGTGGGGAGGGTTCAATAGTCAATACAGACAAAACTCTTTTAAATCAATCAGAATTTATTTATTTTTTTTATTATTATTTTTTTTAATACATGTAATTTCGGATGGCATTTTACAATTAAAACATTCCTTCAGCTGATAATTAATGTCCATAATCTAGGGGAGGTTCTGATTAGTAGTTATGCAGACACACAACACATACGCACACAGGCACACTGGTTATACGTATTTTAGTACAACCATAAACACATTTTCACATACACCAGTTTGTTGACACTAAGTATTCGTGCTTTATATTATTATAAACCTACCTGAAAACTATTTCATTATATAATTTCAAAAGGGTATAAAAGAGTTGGTAAGGTCTGTTATTCTGTACATAAAATGAGTTCGGTATTGAACCCTTCACTTTATCTTGTTTGTTATTATTGTTTATTCAAAATTATTTTATATTAACTGGTCAAAGTCAGAAAATTCTAGTATAAACAACAATATTTCTCCTAGGTTAGATGGTCTTAGCCCTGCAGTTTCTCATCCCTCTCCATGGATGGCGGCCACAGACTTATGACGAGTTGTAGCCGCTATTGGGCTTCATTCGAGTGTGGACATTAGCTTATTGGGCTAAAGGCCCTATACGTTATCAATAACCCATATGATGATGATGACTGCGAAGATTTGACTAATAAGTAATTAGCTATTTGTGATGCTTTTGATACAAAGGTTCGTGGTTATACTAGACATTCGTCGTATTATAGAGTAGATTTTCATAAGTTTGGTACTTATGATAGGTTTTGTCTTAAGCACAAATAGTGCGTTTGTTTTTCCGTCTTTATCACGGGCTGAGATGTGAGATTCACTTGCATCCTGTGTACTTGAATGTTTTTTGTGTAAAAAATTTACGGAATGTATAAAACACCTTTTACTCAAAGAAAACAAAATTAAAAATAAATAAGATGTTGTATAAGCCGAAACAAACACCCCCTAAATGTTGTAATCACACTCGTAATAGATTTACTCAAAAGGTTTAATTCGTCATACAGATGACGTAAGATAATAGATGCTAATACATTGTGGGCAACGTTATAATTATATTTCCCATTTCGGAATCCAAAGAGAAGGAAAAGCTTGAAACAAGGATTTATTCAATATCAAAACGATTTTATTCCCTTCGATTGGTAGATGTGACGAGTTTCAAAGGAATCTTATTCTTGACTCCACGTGAAAAACAAACCCTTTAAAAGTTCTAATCAAAAAGAGAATATATAAGATGATATAAAGCGCAAGGTAATTCGTGTCTTAGAAAAAACCACAGGAGCTTGTAGGGAATAGTTGTACAAGATGAAAATAACAATGTTGTAGGGTCGGTCCTAACTAGAAGCGAAACAAGACTTCAGGCTGTAACTCGGCTAAGGTCAGACATGTTCCGCAAATTATGACCAGGTTGACCCAATTGAGCTAACTCTCACTATTTGACCCGATATCAGCAAACACTTAACCCAAAAAGTCACTTGCATGGAACGATTAACATGGCATAATAATTCTGTTATAAATTTCAATCTGCAAAAACATAATGCAAATATCTGGCACTTTCCTTTCACAAAATGAGTCTTACATCAGAATTCTGATGTAGCAGTAGTTCTTATAAATTACACAACAATTGAATTTACAGGTTACATTAAACCAAAAGCCAGACATGATGTAATCGCATTACCTGGTCGTATACATTGCTCCCAAAACCAGATAAAGATTAATCACAAAGTTTACTGAAAAACTGTTCGTTTCTACACATCAAACTTCTTTGGCTGTCGCCAGTGAACCAAACTTCTTGATAAAGAACCAAGGATAGAGATTTTGCTTTGGGCTCCTTTCCAAGCATATAAACGCTTGGCGGCTAAATCTGAGAATTGCTTACCCTTCTCCATTGTTCGATCGATCTGACATTAACAACATAAAAACAAAACAGCCCATTATGCTAAATTGTTAAATGTTATTCTGCGTTACATCTAAACTTTGTAGTTCAAATGCGAGGAACATCCAAAAAGATTACCAATAGATTTTCATTTTGTCAAAAACTTAGTATGAGCTCGATCCAGCTTTCATTATCACTAAAAGAAGCTTGTGATGCTGATTTTGGTCCACAAATTTTATTCAAGCATGTCTTATGAAGGATAAACACTTTAGGTATTTAATTATAAGTCAAAGACTAATTAAAAAATATGTGTCAAGTCAAGTGCGGCGTTTGTTTATATGGAGGAGTGTATTAAGAACAGGCAATTAGGGGTGGAAATGAGCCAAGCCGTTCGTGAAAAGCTCGAGATCGGATCGGTAAAAAGCTTGAACGAGCCGAGCCTAAACAAGCTCGAGCTCGAACCCGAGCTCGAGCCTAAGTTGTAGCTCGTTTATTAATCGAGCTCGAGCCCGAGCCTAAACGAGCCCCTCGGTATTAAACATATATACGAGCCGAGCTCGAGCTTATTAACGAGCTCAATAAAGATATATTACGAGCCGAGCTTGAGCTCGAGCCAAGCTTTAACTTTCATGGCCAAATCGTATAAACGAGCCGAGCCCGAGCCTATATAATATACCACGAGCCGAGCTCGAGCTTAAAATTTAAGGCTCGAAATGAGCCGAGCTCGAGCACGAGCTCGGCTCGGCTCGTTTCGTTTCCACCCCTACAGGCGAAAAAAAAAAAAAAAAAAAAAAAAAAAAAAAAAAAAAAAAAAAAAAAAAAAAAAAAAAAAAAAAAAAAAAAAAAAAAAAAAAAAAAAAAAAAACAACTCAACCCAAAGCGAGAATTTCGGGAGTATGTATCACACTTTGAGTTATAGTTGAATATCTAAAAGAGACCCCCTTTACAAACCAAATCTTTGCTAAGAAAATTTTGCAGTGATCACTAAGGCGGAAATATATCAATTTGGAGAAAAAGTAGGCCTATAAACATTGTTTCATTCGGGACATTTGAAACTGATACAACTGTTTATGTACGCATGGTGAGAGATAATTATGAGTGGCTTGGGCTTATAAGGGCACTATTTTCAGTATTACAAAAGAAACAAACAATAAACTATAATAAATCTCACCTTGTGTATTTTCCCATTCCTCGATATCGGATACCAGACCAATTGATAGACCGAGAAAAATGTGAGCGGATTGCTGAAACGGATTTTTTATCGAACGATTCATGAATTGTTCACTGAATGTTCGTTTCGTTTACAGCCCTACTAGTTTGTGTCAAAGGTGAAGACCTAGTCAAATTCACACACACCCACATCAAGCCCTCCATCTCATGAGTAAAGTAACATATCCGCTAGGGGTGTTCAATGTTTGGAATGACATCAAACAAACCGAAAAATAAACACCAAAAATTTTAATTAGTATATGGTTTTGTTTGAAGCCGAACCGAAGTATTTAATTGGTGTTTGGTTTTGGTTTGGTTTGGGTTTGACAAAAATACCAAAGAAAACGAATATCTCTATCTACATAAAAAATAAAAAGAGGAACACACATAGTTTCTATCTTATCATCCTAAATAATAATCATGTTATTCAACTAGGTTTGGATGCTTGAATATGGAATATTCAAGCTAATAAGATTTCTAAAGAATTGTATTGAAGAAAATTTTATCTTGTTTCGCTTTCGGTTTGGATGCTTTAATATTCCGTAATAAAGCTATTAATCTTGTTTATCATGTTTAGTTAATTTAACTGAGCATTTTGTTAGACTTTTTGATTTGTTAATTTTTTTCTAAACTTTTAGGTTTTTATTTATGATTACTAGATTATATTTTTATGTTTACTTGAATTTAACCGAAACCAAACCAAATTTTAATTTGATGTATGGTTTGGTTTTATCTGTTCTATAATTGGCAGTGTTCTAAAAGGCATGCCAAGGCGTCGCCAAGACGCAAGGCGTGGCTCCGCCACCACGAAATAGACCTTGACTGCTGCTCCAGGCGTAGCGGAAATTTGGGCTATTTGATATTTGGGCCTAGTAATTATGTAGTAAGTAATAGTCTAATATAGTACGGGTAATATGATCTAAATCTACTATCTATAGCTCGTTATTCTATAACTCATGGGTCCAACCTGTTTCTTATGGCTGTGATTGTTTTGTGAAATACATATATTTGTGATGCAGGTAGTCTTTATTTAGTGTTGCATCTTAGCTTTGTTTCTCTTAGTTGTTTTTGTCTTATGTCAATGAGTAATTTTATTTTGTATTCTCTGTATGTTTCCTTTCCTTGGTTTCTTAATTTTAACCGTCTTTGTTATATAGTGGATGACTTTGTTTGTATTTGTTTTGTTTGTTGGAAATAAATTGCCCTTAAAAAGGATATAAAATTCTTGCCGCTTTAAGCAAGCTTTAAAAAACGCAAAGGCTCCAAAAGCTTGAGAAGTCGTCTTGTCGGCACGTCACGCTATTTAGAACACTGATAAATGGTTTGAATTGGTTTTGGTTTTGACTTTAAACTTTTGAAACCGATAAACCTGAAGGTCCCGAACCATACAACCCACAAACCCAAGAAGTGAACCGATGAACGCCCCTTAATATCTGCTGGACATAATATTTATGGGTTTTGCTAACGACAACCCTTAGTGTTGTGGTTAACAAGTTTATTTTTACTACAATTTATTGTAATGACTTAAATCATCCAATCACAATCAATTGTTTATTGTGATTCCATAATAATAAGGATTTTGCTAATGGCAGCCATTAAGGTTGTGGTTAAGAGGAATCTTTTTATCACAATCTAATGTAAGAAATAAATTCTTTCAACCAGAATCAAATGTTTGTTGTGCATCCAAATTTTTAGAGATTGTAATAAAACCGGTTCTCTTAACGACTACCCTAAGGGCTGTCATTAGCAAAACCCTAATAATAATAATAAAAAGTAAAAAACATATATATAAAATAATATAAAAATTAAAAAATTAAAATACATTCCTGCACAAGCTAAAAGTCGAAAACACCCTAGAACCTAGATAGTTGTAAAAAAAAAAAATTGAAACTTTGTTGTAAAAAAATTGGATTTTCATAGAATTATAATGTCTTGTTAACAGAAAAATGTATATATTTCTGACATGGATAAATGATGTATTTTGGAGTTTAAACAACTAAATAGTGTAAATTCAATAAATAATACCAAATGAAACAAACAATTTTTTGCTTCTACTTAGACAAATACAATACTCCATCAACATGCCTCTTATTAATGATTCAAAGATGAAACTGAGAGTACGATTAATTTATGTATGTTTGTTTGATCTACCTAGATAAATTTTTAGTTGCTAGACTAACAAAAATCTAGAATAATAAACGCGAAAATATATCCAAACCAAAAGCCAATTAAAAACAGATCTGAACCGAATACTAAGAAGCTATACTAACAAGCGTTTTAGGTTTGCATATACAGTATATCATTAACACACATATAAACTTGTCTATCATTATAGTCTAGATTTAAAATCAACATGCAAGAAACACAACCAACTCAAACAAGTACAAAAATATTAAAACAGCAACAAGTGATCATAGATCCATAGCTCGTTACAAAACGAAGGCACATAAATAGCAATATATTATCTGATTGAAGGATTCCAAGGAACACACATGATATGAACTGAATTGGTGTTTGTTCTTTGGAACCCTTCAATCAGAAAATGTATTGATATTCTTGTTTAGAAGATGCATTGAAATGTTTGGGTTCTTTTGGAATAGCAGTTGATTTGAGAGATTATTTTAGATCTTGGAGTTTCTTGGAAATGAATAGATCTGGCTAGTTCTGTGATGAGTGGATAGAGAGATATATGACAGATGCAAGTTTTGGGGGCGGTGAAACGTATGCATTTATAGGACACTAGCTTTCTTTATATGCCCATTATCACTAAAAGAAGCTTGTGATCTTGATTTTGGTCCACAATTTTAAGCGAGAATTTCGGGAGTATGTATCACACTTTGAGTTATAGTTGAATATCTGAAAGACCCCCTTTACAAACCAAATCTATGCTAAGAAAATTTTGCAGTGATCACTAAGGCATAAATATATCAATTTGGAGAAAAAGTAGGCCTATAAACATTGTTTCATTCGGGGCATTTGAAACTGATATCTGGCTTGGGCTTATAAGGGCACTATTTTCAGTATTACAAAAGAAACAAACAATAAACTATAATAAATCTCACCTTGTGTATTTTCCCATTCCTCAAATGGTATCGGATACCAGACCAATTGACAGACTGAGAAAAATGTGAGCGGATTGATGAAATAGGATTTTTTTTACCGAACGGGTTCATGAATTATTCACTGAACGTTCGGTTCGTTTACAGCCCTACTAGTTTGTGTCAAAGGTGAAGACGTGGTCAGATCCACACACACCCACATCAAGCCCTCCATCTCATGAGTAAAGTAACATATCCGCTAGGGGTGTTCAATGTTTGTAATGACTAGTGTTCTAAAAGGCGCGCCAAGACGAGAGACGTAGCCTCGCCGCCACAAAATGGACCTTAGCGGCAGCTCTAGGCGTAGCGTGGGATAAGGCGCGAAAAGGCACTCCTTTTAGTAAGGCGTGGCGCCATTTTTAGAAGCATTTAGATGATTTACAGATTTGGGCTTGAATTCTAGTATTTGTTCCTTCTTGGGCCTTGTAATTTCAAAACTTAATTCGTATTCGGGTCTGGCTATTCAGGATTTGGGCTTTAGTATTTGAAATTGGTTTTAAAAAAATGATATAAAATTATAAATACATGAATCTATAAATATTTTTTTTGCCGCTTTAAGAACGCCTTAAAAACGCTAAGGCTTCGCAAAGGCTCGTAAGGCTTGAGGCGTGACTGTGCCGCCACGCCACGCCACACACTATTTATAACATTGGGAATAACATCAAACAATGCGAAAAATAAACACCAAAAATTTTAATTAGTGCATTGTTTTGTTTGAAGCCGAACCGAAGTATCTAATTAGTGTTTGGTTTGGTTTGGGTTTGACAAAAATATAACCAAACTAAACCGGAGAAAATGAATATCTCTATCTACATGAAAAAATAAAAATAGGAACACACATAGTTTCTATCTTATCATCAAAAATGATAATCTTGTTATTTAACTAGGCTTGAATGCTTGAATATGAAATATTCAAGCTAATAAGATTTCTAAATAATTGTATTGAAGAAAATTTTATCTTGTCTCGCTTTCGGTTTGAATGCTTGAATATTCCATAATAAAGCTAATAATCTTGTTTATCATGTTTAGTTAATTTAACTGAGACTTTTTGATTTGTTAATTTTTTCTAAACTTTTAGATTTTATTTATGATTATTAGATTATACTTTTATGTTTTACTTGAATTTGTTTTTTTTTTAACCAAAACTAAACCGAGTTCTAATTTGATGATATTGTTTGGTTTTATCTATTCTATAATTGGTTTGAATTGGTTTTAGTTGACTTTAAAATTTTGAAACCGGTATACCTGAAGGTCCCGAACCATACAAACCACAAACCCTAGAACCGAACCGATGAACACCTCTAATATCCGCAAGACATAATATTTATTAGGGGAATAAATAATAATAATAATAATAATAATAATAATAATAATATAAAAATCAAAATATTAAAATACATTACTACACAAAGCTAAAAGACGAAAATACCCTAGAACCTAGTTGTAAAAAATTGGTCGTTCGTTTCATAGATGTGTAATGTCTAACATTTATTAAGTATACATTTATAAATGATGTATTTTGGAGTTTAAACAACTAAATAGTGTAAATTCAATAAATAATACCAAATCAAACAAACAATTTTTTGCTTCTACTTAGACAAATACAATACTCCATCAACATGCCTCTTATTAATGATTCAAAGATGAAACTGAGAGTACGATTAATTTATGTATGTTTTGTTTGATCTACCTAGATAAATTTTTAGTTGCTAGACTAACAAAAATCTTGAATAATAAAAGCGAAAATATATCCAAACCAAAAGCCAATTAAAAACAGATCTGAAACGAATACTAACAAGCTATACTAACAAGCTTTTTAGGTTTGCATATGCAGTATATCACTAACACACATATAAAAATGTCTATCACTATATTCTAGATTTAAAATGAACATGCAAGAAACACAACCAACTCAAACAAGTATAAAAATATTAAAACAGCAACAAGTGATCATAGATCCATAGCTCGTTAT
Organism: Artemisia annua; assembly: GCA_014162995.1. Classification (NCBI taxonomy): domain Eukaryota; kingdom Viridiplantae; phylum Streptophyta; class Magnoliopsida; order Asterales; family Asteraceae; genus Artemisia; species Artemisia annua. Next base: position 131,243 of record LBNU01017065.1, on the reverse strand, counting down.
AAAACGAAGGCACATAAATAGCAATATATTATCTGATTGAAGGATTCCAAGGAACACACATGATATGAACTGAATTGGTGTTTGTTCTTTGGAACCCTTCAATCAGAAAATGTATTGATATTCTTGTTTAGAAGATGCATTGATATGTTTCGGTTCTTTTGGAATAGCAGTTGATTTGAGAGATTTTTTAAGAGTTTCTTGGAAAGGAATAGATCTAGCTAGTTCTGTGATGAGTGGATAGAGAGATATATGACAGATGCAAGTTGTGGAGGCGGTGAAACGTATGCATTTATAGGATACTAGCTTTGACCTAATAATATTAGGGTTTTCAGTTTCGTTGGGCTTTTCTTTGCATGCATGGCCTGATAGTTCTCAAGGCCTAATAAGAATAGTAAATTAGCTTTGTTTTCTGAAATTTATATATCAAGTAGTTTTCAGAAAACAAAGCTAATTTACTATTCTTATTAGGCCTTGAGAACTATCAGGCCATGCATGCAAAGAAAAGCATATGATATAATCAACCAACACATAGACTTCACGAAGCCCAACTTAGGATGCGAAATTGAAGCAAAAATTTGCAAGACTCGATCATGCAAACTGAGTCATGGGAAGTTTGTTTTGTGTGTGTGTTTATTAAATGGTTTTTGTGGGGTATATTTGTGTTTAAGTGGGTGAGGTATGTTTTGGTGGTAAAGTTGGTTGTCTTAGTACATTAAGTTGGTAGTAAAGTTGGTTGTTGAGAGAGAAATCTGATGTGACGGTGATGAATGCGGTTTTGAGGTCTCCTTATTACATCCAGCCTTAAGCATTTCCTTTTACCAACTAAAATACCTAATACACAAATTATTGAAAAGTAACCTTAGTAACAACAAAGACCATCAACGTTACTTTCAAAAAAATTGGTCACGAATGTTGTTGCTAGTAATGTGATTTTTTAGAAACAGATCTGAAACAAATACCAACAACGTATTTGCATACATATTTTATTAATAACAATTATCAAGATATAATTGTTAATTTTCTGTATATAACAATGTTATGATAAATGTTATTGGTGTGCCACCTCAACGTCACCTCATCGCATTGACTTTGATTTGATTTTTATTTTTTTTCGCTTTTGGCCAAATGGTAACCTCTACTAATTTCAAGTGAGCAGTTCTAAAAAGTTATACACATCTAGGCGTATTCTAGCCAAACAGTTCAACCGACCTCTTTTTCAGGCTTGTCGCCAGGTTCTCAATGTTACCAATTTGACTTGTGGCCAAGATTTCAGTTTTACCATTCTAACCTTTTATGCGGAATGTTAACCCAATCCCGCATGGTTTCAATTGGCAATCTTTTATTTTGGGAAAAGCATATTGTAATTAATGCAATTGTAGGCACCAGTTCACATGTTACTATCTACAGATTTGATTCATTTGTTGCGACACATTGAATGCGAAAGGATCCCATCCAAAATGATCGGTTTCTAACAATACCAACGGCAACACCATTTTCTTTCATATGCATCACAAAACACATCACATAATACGAAAGCTGGCGGCATATCTTAAAGCTTCCTCACAATTACATAATAAGCCCAAATCCTAACATGCTCATTAAGAACACACATCTCTATTATCTATGTGCACATATAGGCAGCAGGCAAACACATCATTACCATTCCAGATTAACGAGTATATACAGTCACCTTAAAGGGCAAAAGGGTAAAATCCACCTATATCGACAGCTCCACTGGGTAAGCACACTCCCGATTCAAAGGGATATTTTTGCTGATATTATGATCTTTACTACGGATTACTTCTTTTGTTTAATAAAAAAAAGCGTCTTGGTTCTCATGTTGCTCCATTTGTAAGTAGGGTAAAGTTTCTTCAACCAGCACCACTCCCCATTTTCTGGTCTCAGAAATAATCTTCTCTTTCTTCACTTCAATTTGATTTGCATTGATCACGACAGGATCAAAAGAATAGTTTCTCGGATGTGAGCAGGTTTATACTCCACAACTGCAACAAGTAACAAGTGCCTCACTACTAGCAACAATAAAGTAAGAGAACACAATTATGAATAAATCATGCATTGATTAAATTCTTCAATCTTACCCGCTTGACTCGTAGGAGTTAACAAAAACAACCCATTAACAAATAAAAACGTGGCAGAACTACTAGATATACAAACTTTGCTAACAAGGACACTCAAATTTACACAAATGCAAAATCAAGTGTAGAAAAAATGAGAAATTATGTAGCTCTGTTAATGTGATATTCGCAATTTGGGCTATTAAATATGAAGACGCCTAAATCGATCCACTCATTATCGGGTCAAATTTGCCCATCAAACATACAAGCAGATCTTGATGACATTCTCTAATGAGAGTAGTATGCTAGGATTTATAAAACATTTATATGGTGTTTTATTTACTAAAAGGTTTTTATTAAATAATGATCATACCTAGTATCAAAAAAGGGTAGAGATTCTTCTTAGGTAAATCCATACATAACGATTAGGAATGATGAATACGAGTGAGCATCATTATGAGTTGGCTTACCTCTCAAATTCTAAAAAAAATGACTCGTCTATCAGATAAAGACCATTTAATACATGTAATTTCGGATACAGACAAAACTCTTTTAAATCAATCAGAATTTATTTTTATTTTTTTTTAATACATGTAATTTCGGATGGCATTTTACAATTAAAACATTCCTTCAGCTGATAATTAATGTCCAAAATCTAGGGGAGGTTCTGATTAGTAGTTATGCAGACACACAACACATACGCACACAGGCACACTGGTTATATGCATTTTAGTACAACCATAAACACATTTTCACATACACCAGTTTGTTGACACTTAAGTATTCGTGCTTTATATTATTATAAACCTACCTGAAAACTATTTCATTATATAATTTCAAAAGGGTATAAAAGAGTTGGTAAGTTCTGTTATTCTGTACATAAAATGAGTTCGGTATTGAACCCTTCACTTTATCTTGTTTGTTATTATTGTTTATTCAAAATTATTTTATATTAACTGGTCAAAGTCAGAAAATTCTAGTATAAACAACAATATTTCTCCTAGGTTAGATGGTCTTAGCCCTGCAGTTTCTCATCCCTCTCCATGGATGGCGGCCACAGATNATTTGTTGCGACACATTGAATGCGAAAGGATCCCATCCAAAATGATCGGTTTCTAACAATACCAACGGCAACACCATTTTCTTTCATATGCATCACAAAACACATCACATAATACGAAAGCTGGCGGCATATCTTAAAGCTTCCTCACAATTACATAATAAGCCCAAATCCTAACATGCTCATTAAGAACACACATCTCTATTATCTATGTGCACATATAGGCAGCAGGCAAACACATCATTACCATTCCAGATTAACGAGTATATACAGTCACCTTAAAGGGCAAAAGGGTAAAATCCACCTATATCGACAGCTCCACTGGGTAAGCACACTCCCGATTCAAAGGGATATTTTTGCTGATATTATGATCTTTACTACGGATTACTTCTTTTGTTTAATAAAAAAAAGCGTCTTGGTTCTCATGTTGCTCCATTTGTAAGTAGGGTAAAGTTTCTTCAACCAGCACCACTCCCCATTTTCTGGTCTCAGAAATAATCTTCTCTTTCTTCACTTCAATTTGATTTGCATTGATCACGACAGGATCAAAAGAATAGTTTCTCGGATGTGAGCAGGTTTATACTCCACAACTGCAACAAGTAACAAGTGCCTCACTACTAGCAACAATAAAGTAAGAGAACACAATTATGAATAAATCATGCATTGATTAAATTCTTCAAGACTCGTAGGAGTTAACAAAAACAACCCATTAACAAATAAAAACGTGGCAGAACTACTAGATATACAAACTTTGCTAACAAGGACACTCAAATTTACACAAATGCAAAATCAAGTGTAGAAAAAATGAGAAATTATGTAGCTCTGTTAATGTGATATTCGCAATTTGGGCTATTAAATATGAAGACACCTAAATCGATCCACTCATTATCGGGTCAAATTTGCCCATCAAACATATAAGCAGATCTTGATGACATTCTCTAATGAGAGTAGTATGCTAGGATTTATAAAACATTTATATGGTGTTTTATTTACTAAAAGGTTTTTATTAAATAATGATCATACCTAGTATCAAAAAAGGGTAGAGATTCTTCTTAGGTAAATCCATACATAACGATTAGGAATGATGAATACGAGTGAGCATCATTATGAGTTGGCTTACCTCTCAAATTCTAAAAAGAAATGACTCATCTATCAGATAAAGACCATTTATTTTGTGGGGAGGGTTCAATAGTCAATACAGACAAAACTCTTTTAAATCAATCAGAATTTATTTATTTTTTTTATTATTATTTTTTTTAATACATGTAATTTCGGATGGCATTTTACAATTAAAACATTCCTTCAGCTGATAATTAATGTCCATAATCTAGGGGAGGTTCTGATTAGTAGTTATGCAGACACACAACACATACGCACACAGGCACACTGGTTATACGTATTTTAGTACAACCATAAACACATTTTCACATACACCAGTTTGTTGACACTAAGTATTCGTGCTTTATATTATTATAAACCTACCTGAAAACTATTTCATTATATAATTTCAAAAGGGTATAAAAGAGTTGGTAAGGTCTGTTATTCTGTACATAAAATGAGTTCGGTATTGAACCCTTCACTTTATCTTGTTTGTTATTATTGTTTATTCAAAATTATTTTATATTAACTGGTCAAAGTCAGAAAATTCTAGTATAAACAACAATATTTCTCCTAGGTTAGATGGTCTTAGCCCTGCAGTTTCTCATCCCTCTCCATGGATGGCGGCCACAGACCGTCTATAAAACACACCCATATCTAAAATCACGGTTATATATTAGCAATAAAGTTTCTTCAGCTAAACTTCATTGCATATCAAAAAGAAAAGTAAAGAATTAAGATGTTGACGTATAAGATCAAAGTTTACCTTACTGACACACCTAAGAACCGGAGCTTGGCTTTTGAACCCAAACTCGCTTCTGCATTCACATACTACTAAATTAGAGGCATAGAAAGAAAAATATGTTAAGAATATGAAATTGGCTTCAATCTGTTACACACCTCATGGGAAACATAGCCAGAAGAAACACCTCTTTTCGAAGGTTTTCCCTCATTCAAGTTTAAAGAGCCATCTGCATCTTTTGCATTATGTGTGGATGCACGGCGACCACTATGTTTATGGGAGCCTACATAATTATATGCATTACAAGGCACAGTTATATGTAAGTTTTCTTCTTTCAGTATTGCAAGGTAGAATAGAAAGAATCAAAGAAACGAATCTTCATAGTTCTATAATCTAAGGTTTCATATCATCAATTCATCATTAGTACATATGAATCATATCTCATACTTATGATCTTATAAGTTTCAGAGGTAAGACTAACCATTGTCAGAAGTGAAATGACCAGCACGTCCGGTTCCGATGGGTTTATATTCCAAACTATGTTCATTTGACACATCACACTTTGCTTCTCCGCGAGTTCCTGTAAAACCATGTGTTAGATAAGCAAGATAACGTAGGCGTGGCAATTTAGATCCCGTTACTTATCAATGAGTCGATTTGGATGATGAACTGTTTCTAAATTCGAATAGATCAAATGAATANAAAAAAAAAAAAAAAAAGGCAAAAATGGGACAGGTCAAATGGGTAAGTACCATTTGAGATGCACTTTTATTGTTTACAACCTTTTATATCTATTTAAACAAAAGATTTAGCTACCGATAAAAGATAACTTTTATACTCTTTTTGACACATTACCCAACCTGCTGACTTGCCTATTTTGTTGCGTTGTGGAAATGTTTATGATTAAGCCACAAAATAAAGGATTTAATGTAAGAGGCAAGTATTGTACATTTACTAGGTACAAATGTTCAACTGATTTTGCAATACGAAGTTGCAGAGGACTAAAATATATGTGTAGTGGAGCAGACCTTCTGCAGATTCTGGTAGCACTTGTGTAGATTGAGAAGTGGAGGACGACAAGGACTCGTCGCTTGCATGTGCTCCTTCAGTACGCCGAAGGGGAGTCCAAACACCACGGTCAGGTTTGTCTCTATTCCTAGAACGCCTATCCTGTTTTTCATTGTAAAAGCCATGTGCATCATGCCCATGAACTTTATCATTTGGTAAACCATTTGAATCCTTCAAAAGTGGAGGCGCATTTAGTGGCCTAGGTGGTCTGCGGTCCTTATCCTGATTTAAAGTCTGATTTTGCTCAGATGGAACTGCAGAAAATTGATTTCTTCGGGTATCCTTGTTGAGAAGTATGCTTCTGATGATCCTTCCACTGGCATCTTGTCGTTGATTCTGTCTGGCGGCACCAGAGCCATATCCAGATTTAACAGATGAGGAGTTCTGCTGAGGTGTCAAGCCAGTGACCACCTGGAATGCAAATGTAAACTAGCTTAATAAGTGTGTGCTTCACATATTTCATAACTGATGGGCGAATAATAAATATTCTTATACAGCCAAAAAAAAAAAGCAAGTCTAAAACATAATAGCATCATTATTCTAATAATTGTTTACTAATCAACTCACATGGGGGATTTCCTTTTCTTTTCCCTTTAAGAGTAAAATTTTCTTATTCCCGGTATCAGTGGCTCCAATAGCACCTGCACAAATTAACTACGACTATCACGCCTGAGCAAAATCTCTTTACTTACATTCAAGTGAAAATAATTAGAAAAAAAGAATAAAAAGAATACGGCAGCACTGTAGTTGTTTATCACACATATATAAAAAAACAAATGTAAATGCAAATAGTTAACGAATACAGATAACAGAAGAAAGAGAAATAGCTCATTCAATTGGTAGAGTAAGCATTAAATGGACAAAACTTACGAGTTACGCATAAAGATGGAAACCAGTAAAACACGAATGCAAGTGTTTATGCATAGTATAAACAAAGATAATTTTCACCGTGCTTTGCTGCGGGAGTTATTAAAACTTCTATAATTTATACATCTAATTCTAGCTCAACGTTTTCCTCATCCATAGAATGCTTATTTTTCTTTCCATCTATATGTTACATGTGCATATTAAAATTTACAGAGTTACAAATTCAAATATTGAAACTCTTGGTTCCCATTCCATTAGGAGCATCCGTTTAAAAAACAAAAATGTTGTACAATAGTAGAATGCATTCATTTCATTTGTTCTTTTACATTTAAATCACATATAAAACAAAACTCTTGTAATATCGGGTTTATTTAACCCATATTTCAAACCTTTTCTAGTGACTTTTTTAAATGAAGATTTTTTTCATCAATTTCCATTCCGTTAGAAGCATGCGTCTAAAAAATACAATGCTCTATAATATAATTTATTCGTTCTTGTGGCTTCTTATAATATTTAAGTCATACAAAAAATAAGGTTATTCAAATATTGAGTTCAACAAACCATATTATATAACATTTCTAATCATAAACATTCTTTTTCATAAAACTATTACGTACTAATTTGATTTGCATACTTGTTAAAAAAAAATACAAAGAAAAAACCGCATGTCAAACCATACTTCACAAAACAATAAAATGATAATAACAATAATAATAATAATAATAATAATAATAACCCGTAAATCACGCCTTAGTTAGGCTTCACCTATATAAGTAAGGTTGGCCTCTGTTACATTATACAAGACTAAAGAGGCATTTATGACAACCCTCCTGATCTATTTGTGTACCATTCAGTAGGTTCTCCTTTTTAAGACATCAAACCCTCATTATGACTTCAAATTAAAAATAGGATATAAATAGCAACACAATTAATCAGACATCCTAGACATTATTACATAACCGATTATATACGAAGACGCAATAGTGTTATCTTGTAGTAAAAATGATTATGAAAGAAAAGTAATGGCAATGATGAGACATACCCCTTTCTTCCTCCAGTGCCACACTTCCAGATTTATCAGAAACCTGACCATCTCGTTTAACATAACTTGACTTCACTTTAGCGTTTGTGCCTTTTCCACTATCCCTTTGGACATACTGTTAATCAGAAAGACAAATGAGATATTCCAGTAACAACCTTGAGACACAAAGATCATATATATTTCTTCCAGAATTCTGGATCAAATAACATGCAAAAATATGAGTTTTTTTCGTCAAACATGAGCCTCCATGTATAATGACAACAATTAAAATAGGATCCTTGATTGGTGTTTATAAAACTCTATTGATGTAGTTTCTTAATTGGTGTCCATAAATTTCCATGTTCTAAGTGGATGCTTTCAAGAATAGACTACCGATAACATCAGCCAGGGTCCTTTACTCTACTTCCCGCATAAAGAGGACCATCAAATGGAAAAAAGTGAAAACAATCATTGCACTTTTAGTTACTTCTAAAGTTTCTGGAATTTTATTAACTAACAGTTCACATTAGAAGCTTTAACCTAGTCACCTTTGGGCTAATTGTATCAATGAGTGTCTTAAACAAAAAAGGGTCTCGACACTTTTTCCAATATACTAGCAGCAAAAAATTATGTTAAAAGAATTTTATGCCACTGCTTTATCAGGGAAGAGATCAAAATTGGATCTGGTGTTTAAATATAAGTAGATATTGCCACACTAATCCTCTTCTGAATATAAGTATCTATCTTTAGAGGATTTTTTCTCTCTTTCCTCGAGTGCCTTTCCTTTCTTTATTCACGAGCATTTTAGAGATAGTAGTCAGTTAGGAAGTGATTAAGTGCTTGACTGGAGTTCTATTATATCTGGAGCACCCTTTATGAATATTAACCTAATCCTCTCGATAGTGATCGAAAATGATATAACGTTTTGTTCATTGACATCATTATCAACTTATTTTTCAAGTGTCCCCCTTCTAGTTAATCCTCTCTCTGCCCATTTTAAAACTAATCTTGTTCATGATTTACAATCACATGCACAGCATAAACAGAGTTTCATATCACACAATACTGTAAATCAAGTGCCTTGCTGCCATGTCGGGAAAGAAAGTGTATGTTCTTACATGTCTAGCTTGACAAATGGATCACAAAATAGAACCCACTTTAATTTTTGACAGAAAATTCATTTGCCAATGAGGTTAACATAACTATACCATGGTAGATGGGGTCCTCTTTTCTGAACCACGTCTCACTACAGTAGAGCTTGAACTCGACGATGATGCACCAGATCTTCTCAATAACTTCCCATTAGGCAAAGGTCTCTGCAGTATATCATGAAAAGCAGTGAGAATCAATGATCCATACATACCATATTACATCAAAAGTAAGGCCATGCCACTAAAAGCTTGATAAGTAATTTTAATTTTCACAGTAAATAAGTAATAGTCACATTTATCCAGACCTATCAGATAAAATTCACAAAATAAATTCTCATCAGCTCATCAATGAAGTTGAAAAGAGGTGTCCATGTCTCGGAGGACAAATTGTGAAGATTTTAATCAAATCAACAACTTAAAGTAAATGAAAATATATGGTCTTAAATATGCATGTTTGAGAATATCTGCCTAACAATAGTAGAAAATATATAACTAAAACAAGTAACCAAAAAAGGCCCAAAAATTATTTGGCAATGACAATAAATATTACTATCAACTGAGATATACTAAACACCAACTGAACCTGCAACCCACAAAAGACACATCAAGATTTCTGCAATATGACCATTATCATGGTGATCTTACTAACAACCCAAATGTGATCTGCTCATTCCGTGATAGTCTGACTTTCCTTCCCTCCATATACAATCCATAGTTATGCTAAAGGTTTCCAAGTGTTCGTGCAATATTTATCAAATTTATTAATCAAATACGACCGGAAGGATTTGCAAGCTTGATCTTATTTTGAAGACACTCGTGACGATAAACAGTGATAAATTTCGGAATAGTACAATAAAAAATGGGCCGACGGGGGCACCCACATATACGTGCTTAATCCTTTCATGATGATAGGGTAACTAGTGAAATCTCGCTGGGGGTTCCTAAATAGCCATTCTATCCCTTGTGTACTTCTAGTCACAAGAGCATTATTTACAGCCGCACCAGCATAACCACAGCAGACTTGCATAACCTAAGCATAAAACTACTGCACCAGCATGACCGCAGCATACTTATTTCAGATCTTTTCATGCCTTTGCAACTTATGGAATAAAAACATTTACGAATTATCAGTTTAAAGCACCTCTATGCTTGCAGATGCTCATAGCTATAATTTCTTATAATCTTATAACTTTATATAATATAAATTAGTAAATTACATGCTCAAAAGAAGAATTCCTACCCGGGGTCCACCCTTGGCAGCTCTTTTCTGCCGAATAAAATCCATCAACGGTGTGACTATAGGAGCCTCCTTAGCAGCACCTGGAAGACCATAGTAAAAATATTTAAGGTTTATTGACCCATGTTATGCAAACTTGCATCTCAAAGATTATTCTCGGTTCTACGAATTCATTTCAAGTTAGCTGAAAAAAGTGTTAGAAATATTTTGGGGCTGACCAGCTCGCTCAGCTTCCTTTCTTTCCAATTGTATCTCTGCACTGGGAAGATTCTCGACAGGCTTTGAAACAGATTCAAGGAATTCAAGATACTCGGGATCTACATGTTCATAAAAACAGCTAGCTGTGAGTGATAAGTTATGTAATGTGTTAGCAATCATACTCTGAATGCTAGATACGCCTCTATTACCTTTTCCTATGGTCCCTTCACGTCCATCTTTTTTGGACCATTGCTTTGGAACACGCTGTGAAGGTGCATACTCAACAATTACTTTAAACTGGGTACCTGAGATAATGAGAAGATTAAACCATAACTCGCAGAAAGAGGGACTGACTTTACAAAAAGAATTCGCAAAGAGGATAATAAAATGCAAAACATATGTATGGAGTATATCTAATGTCAAATACTGCCTATAACTTGCTGTACAGGTAGCCAAAACGAATTTATTGATTGAATTTAGGATGGATAAACATATATCTTTCTAATTAAAAGAAACAATGTTGCAATGTCATTCTACTGTTTTAAAGTATGCTCAAGCATTACCTTTCTCATTAACAAAAACATGCCCGTTGAAGAATTCTGCAAACTCAACGACATCCTCTGACCGCTTAAAGTCAATATAGGCTCTGGAATATGATGGACGCTTCAGGCTGCAAAAAGAGTTATATAGTAATTGTTACTCCACCATAAAATAGATGGTTCCAGCACAAATACACAAAAATACATAGCAAAACTGTATAAAATAATCAAAGACACCAGTTCACAAACCATCATTGTCAAGCCCAGAACACGGGATTTACAATCACAAGTTGCCAATTCAAAGCTGAAACAAGGCAGTAAAGAGAAAGGCAACATATTGACAGATATTTTTTACCAGAATCATACACGTTAATTCTAATCATGCAAAAAACATCCTAATAAATGACAGCAACACCTTCCCAAGTTTCCTCCCAACAATTACAACTTTATGCATCTACATCTATTTTCACTGCCAACTACAAACCAATCAACCCATTGACCAGCAATAGAGTATAAACAGGAACTATAACCCAAACTGTGAGAGTTCAACTACTTTCTTCACACACAAGCATTTCATTATGCATACACCTAACACATCTCGACCAAACTTTTCTACAGAATCGCTAGTTGTTCATTCCAGCAGCAACCAAACTTCTTTCAGTCCAAATTCTACTTCTGGTTAAAAGAATACCCACAAAATGTCTGAATAAACAATCCCCAAAACTAAGGGCATACACTATGAGTAGTTTATAGAGGACAAATAGTTCAAAGTTTTTGTAAACCATAGTGAGCACCTACCTTATGAGTTATGATGACTAATGTACAAGCAGAATAGGCATCTTATAACACATGATGTGTGCAAATTAGAAGTTAGTGTGTGCAAATCATCCCCATATATTGATAACAACTAGCTTATTTGGGATCCATTTATATCTTCTATGAAATTTAAGAAAGCTGGACTTTAGTTTATGAATTCAGAAGGCTAATAAGTCGACAATGTGACATGACATGACAAATTTTATAAACCTATAAAAACTTAGGGTGTGTTTAGTGATGAAGAATGAGGACTTTTGCAGAAAAGTTTCATAGAAATCTGGTATTCCCGAATTACAGAAAACATGTTCAAATCAAGTTTCTCTCGAAAAGTTCTCAGAAAAAGTAAAAAAACCCACTTTCCAAGTTTTTAACTAAGATTTGGAAAACTAGGATTTGTACTGTTCTGCGCTTTTCCGTAAATTGTTTTGGTTTTTTAATGAAAATGCAATACCATCTAAACATGTTTTCTAGTTAAATTGTTTTGGTTTTTTAATGGAGAATGCAATACCATCTAAAAACTTTCCTAGAAAAAAGAAAAAAGAGAACACTCCCACTTTCCTAGAAAAACGTGACGGAAAATTGGAGATTATTCTCCAACTAAATGCAACCTGGATGCTCTAAAGCTTCATCATCTAACACTCATCCAGATACAAAACTAAACCAAATTCTACACCCCTAAAACTTCCCCGTACATCCAAAAACCAAAAATACGAAGACGTGTAAATCACAAGAGGAGTATAAAAACATAATCTACCAACTTTATAACATAATCAATTCAACAGCATTCATTCACATGTTCAAACCAACATTAATCAAAACAATGCCATGCAATGTGCTCTATGAAAACTGATTGTGATATCTTCCTAGTTTAGACGAAAATTCAAATTAAATACGACCTGGCTTTTTTTCCTTGTGACATGGCTTCATGACGTGACTTTTTTTGCAGCCATGTCATCTGCCAAAACCCTCTTTTGTATTCAATCAAATCCATCGCACTTTCAAGAAATAAGCAACTACCTACCTACCTACTTATCAAAACCTTATTATTTTACCTTAAAAAATAGACAGATGAGGAAAAGGATTTTTTGGATGACACAAAAACACTAAATACGCTATCCAAAACATACCCTAAAATCGTTACGCTAATTCTACCAGCAACCAAACTACCCTCCGTCCAAACTCTACTCCTCGGCTAAACTACTACCCAAAATATATCCAAACTAACAAAAGATTCAATGGTAAAAAAAATGATCTCAAATAAGCTACTCCCTACCTTCTTACCTATCACAAACTTTTTAATCTACTTCAAAACAAATCTGCTTCCGCTTAAAAACAAGCAATCCCACACATCTCCTAACATCGCTACGTTGTCCTTCTACCACCAACCAAACTACCTCAGTCCAAAATCAACAACTATAAATATCCAAACGCCTAAAAATTTACAACATAACAATCGCATTTATACACAACTTCTAACAAAAAAAACATTAACACAACAACAAAAACATCAAAATCAAAAAAAGTAAACTAACATAACCAATCCGAAACACGTCCTAAAATCGTTACATGTTCATTATCCAAACATCAACACAATAATAACAACAGTAACTAAAATGCACAAACATATATATAAAAAATATATATATATAAAACCCTAAGTAAGGTGATACCTATTTTTTCCAGAGCGAAAAGAGAACCAGTTATATCTACCGGCAAAACGAGTATCAATCTGTTCCGTCAAAACCGACTGCGTTAACGTATGCGGCAAGTGCCGCAGCACTACTTTAGTCCGATCTAACGGACCTCCCTTCATAAATCGAAACTATAATTGTTTTAATTAAGTCAATTTGAAACCCTAATTGATGAATTGTGTTTTGATTTTGTGTGCCCTAATTTTGGGTGGTTGGTTGATCGGAGGAGAAGAAGAACAAGTGTTGTGACATTTGGGGATATTATTGTGACGTGTGTTTGTTTATGTGTAAAAAAAAATAAAAAAGGTTTATTCTTGCTATTGACGTGTACGTAATTACGATGGTAAAATAATAAAAATATGCATTATTTGTCCTTTTATTTGTAACCGATATACGCGAGGAGTCCGAAAGAAAAATTTAAAACCATGGAACACGCGTAAAAAATGATATGCGTTTTTCACATCAACAATGGTTAATAGAAAAATAAAAGGGATAATGAGTTTTAAAAGAAAAATACGCCAATGTCACTCTTTGCTGAGTTGTGTATCTAACTTTTTTTTTACTAAGTTAGGGTCTAAACTTACTAATCCTTGCTATGTTGACACTGAAAAGGTGATTAAGGTTTTCAGTTAGAGTTATTTACATAAATCGTCCTTGTGGTCAGGACCAAATTGCAACGTTAGTCCTCAATGTCAGTTAGAGTTATTTACATAAACCGTCCTTGTAGTTAGGCCCAAATTGCAGCGTTGGTCCTTATTGTTGTGTCGTCACGTGTCACCACCTGAGTGGTGCCACGTGGCATCGGGTCGGGGTTGGGTCGGATGTCAGGTCGGGTCGCCACGTGGCACCACTCATGTGGTGACACATGGCGACAGGTAGTAATACCTACAAATGGCTCCACTCGGAATCGAACTCNTGTCAGTTAGAGTTATTTACATAAACCGTCCTTGTAGTTAGGCCCAAATTGCAGCGTTGGTCCTTATTGTTGTGTCGTCACGTGTCACCACCTGAGTGGTGCCACGTGGCATCGGGTCGGGGTTGGGTCGGATGTCAGGTCGGGTCGCCACGTGGCACCACTCATGTGGTGACACATGGCGACAGGTAGTAATACCTACAAATGGCTCCACTCGGAATCGAACTCGGCACATTTGGTTTGTGGATGAAACGCATTACCAGCTGGGCTAGGCATGGTTTCAATTTCAATTATCATACGTATTAACAATCCTTTTAACCCTTAAATTGAACTGGTCCGTTTAGTATTAAATAAAATGTTCAAAATAGATTTGACCTGTCAATTTAAGGGATTATATATAGACCTAGGGTTGTAAACAAACTGAACGTTCAGTGAACATTTCATGAACCGTTCGGTAAAAAGTTCGTTTATGTTTGTTTATTTATTAAATGAACGAACATGAACACTATTTTACGATCGTTTAGTTAAATGAACGAACATGAACGAAAGTCACTTCCGTTTATTTATGTTTGTGAACGTCCAATTATGTGTTCGTTAACGTTCGTTTATGTTAATTTATTTACTCATGTTCGTATATCATAACTTTTAATTGTATAATTTTAAAATTGGCTTGTTTAAACAAAACAACACTTATAAAACAATATTAGATGCATAATTTTATAAAGTTTATGTTTGTTTGTCTATATTAATTTATGTTCGATCGTTTATATTCGTTTAACGTTCGTTTAGTGTCTTAATGAACGAACATAAACGAACACGAACAACTCATTTTCTTAATAAACGAACATGAACAAGAAAATTCGTCCGTTTAAGCGCTCGTGTTCGTTTATTTGTCCGGTTAAAATTAAATGAACGAACATGAACAAGGCTCCGTTCGTGTTCGTCCGGTTCGTTTACAACCCTATATAGACCGGATAAAATTTTGAGAAAAATACCGTCGGACTCATTTTTTCGTGCTCTTTCTAATGGAGTGCTCGGAGAATTTTTTTGACTTCGTTTGAATCTCATTAAACGTGAGAACGTCGTCGAAACTCATTCGAAAATCACCGTTTTTGCTTTGTTTTCAAACCCTTGTACATGCAAGACAAAATAATACATAACAAACATATTTGCAATATAATTTCACATATTTGCAATATATTTTATGGTTATGAGTCAATTTTAAACCCTTGTACCTACCAGAAAACACGCTAGAAAGAAATTTGTTGCTTTAAGATCTTTATTAGTTGCCGATAAAAAAAATATTATAACAATCATCGATAGAAAGTTAAATTTATTTGAAATCAATCCTTTGAAGCCATCTAATTAGATGTATGTTAGGTACATATACAACTAGTATATGTAAAATGTTGTGCATTTGTAGTACACTCTTAGTTTGTACTTCGAGAGCTTAATATAAAATTTATTTACGAAGTTTCATATCAACTCTAAATATGATAAGTTCTAGAATGTATTTGACTAATGCTCGCCTTTGTTTCAAAATTTGAATGGCATATATTAGTAGTCACTAGTCAGTGACGCAAATCTTTTAAGAAAAAGAAAAATAAATAAAATTACAACTACTTGCTAGCTAGTTGTTACCAATGAAAATGTCGTTCGTATAAGATTTAAAAATTGTGACGGTAATGATTTCATACCGGAGTTAATGACGAATTGATAGACACAATATATACAACTCTATTACTATCTGAAATAGATCATATCGACCTTTCTGAATGTTACGTAACGAATAAAATGAAATAGCTGTCACGTCGATCGTCATTAAATATCCATCTTATATATATGTGTGTAACAATTTAAAATTTTTGGGTCATTATTTAAATATTTAATTTACTTAATATTTTTATTTTACGTAAATTCACTCTTTCAGATAACTAGATAGGTTATTCCGCGTGCGTCGTTAAACGTACATTTAACACAACCGTCACTTGACGATCCTCTATATACATATTTTTATGCATTTTGGCTTCTTACAATCATATTTTAAATATTTCATTTTTACTTTTCTACTTTTACTTTTACTTAAACTTTGTGCATTTCGCGTTTTGCACGTTTTGAGTCTACGTTTTCAAATTTTAAACGTCAATTAATCACCCAACAAGCTCAAGGATCACCTAAAATATCAAAATAGGTTTTGATGTCAAGTTTTAATTTTGTAAGTTTTGGGGTAAGTTTTGCATCTTAAAAACTTCACGTTTGCAATTACTGAGATCAAACTATACACTAAATGATACCTCTTAAACAAAATAACACAAAAAATAAACAAATCTAACCACCTCACACATGAGGTGGTTGATTTATGTATATGTCCTAGGACACTTGTCCTTCATTTCCTACCAAAGTCCACTTATAACCAAAAACCATCTAACTAAAACAACACATGCAAACCACCAAAACTAGATCTCAATACCACTTTCATTCTCTTGATTTCTCCTCTCAAAATTCGTGGGGTTTCAATGACGACGTCCAACTCCTACGCGACAACCTGGAGATAGTTGTCGCGAGATTGTCTGATCTCGATGGAGAAGAAGATCCATTACCCTACGGCGTCCGGGTGAAATAGCTTCAACAGTGGGTTAAAGAAGCACATTCAATCTTGGAAAAAGTTGATAAACATGAAGGACGTCTCTCGAAGAAGTTCACATTCCAGAGCAAAACAAGCCGCAAAATAAAAAAGATAAACAAACGGCTAAATCAAATCAACAAGTTGGCACACAACATGGGAATTTCAACCAACAAGGAGAAGGTTGAAACAGTTTCAACCAAAAAAAAGAAGGTTGAAACTGGTTATGTACTCCCTCGTTTGTGTAGAAAGTTTTCTAGCCGTTGAAAAAATTGTTATTAGTGAAGCTTATTAGTGCTTAGTTCACTTTGTAAAAAAAAAAAAAAAAAAAAAAAAAAAAAAAAAAAAAAAAAAAAAAATCTATTGTAATCTTATGAATACAATGTTATTTAAATTTTATTTATTACTATAGTAAAATCCATCATTCGCCATTTAATCTATATCTAATATACGCGAGGAGTCCCAAAGAAAAATACTCCCAATGTCCCTTTAACTAACGAGCATTAGTCAATATCATTTAAATATGTCACGTGTGTTTCACATGACGCATATCCAAATATCTATAATTTTTGAAAAACTTTTATATGAGTTTCAAAGCTGACATTTCATAAACTCAACTTTTTAATAAATTCTGATCAACTTTTCGGATATCCGAATACGGATAAATTCTGATCAATTTATCTATTAAATGTGTGGTTACTTGGTAAAGGCGGGTGCCTATATATAAAAAATTAAACCACGGAACACGCGTAAAAAATGGTATGCCTTTTCACATCAACAATGTTTAATAGAACAAAAAAAATAAAAATAAATAAACGGTTATGTCAAAAAAAAAACACTAAAAATAAGATCTTAAAAGAAAATTATTCCTTGCCAAACTGCTATGCTGCTGTCAATCCGTCGTTAGGTTTGCTTGTGCGTCAATATTTAAAGAAGTCTCATTGGCGTGGGGTTTCAATGACAACGTCCAACTCCTTCGCGACAACTTGGAGATAGTTGTCGCGAGATTGTCTGATTTCGATGGACAAGAAGGTCCATTAGCCTACGCGTCTGGGTGAAACAACTTCAACGGTGGGTTAAAGAAGCACATTCAATCTTGGAAAAGGTTGATAAACATGAAGGATGTCTCTTGAAGAAATTCACATTCCAGAGCAAAACAAGTCGTAAAATAAAAAAGATAAACAAACGGCTAAATCAAATCAACGAGCTGGCACACAACATGGGAGTTTCAACCAAAAAAGAGAAGGTTGAAAAGAGTTTCAACCAAAAAAGAGAATGTTGAAACAGTTTCAACCAAAAAAGATAAGGTTGAAACTGGTTATGTACTCCCTAGTTTGTGTAGAAAGTTTTCTAGCCGTTGAAAAAATTGTTATTAGTGAAGCTTATTAGTTATTAGTTCACTTTGTAAAAAAAAAATCTATTGTAATCTTATGAATGCAAGGTTGTTTAAAAAATTTAATTATTACTATAGTAAAATCCATCATTCATCCATTAATCTATACCCAATATGCGGGAGGAGTCAAAAAAAAAAAAAAAAAANTTACAATAGATTTTTTTTATTTTTTATTTTATTTTTTATTTTTTTTACAAAGTGAACTAATCACTAATAAGCTTCACTAATAACAATTTTTTCAACGGCTAGAAAACTTTCTACACAAACTAGGGAGTACATAACCAGCTTCAACCTTTTCTTTTTTGGTTGAAACTGTTTCAACTTTCTCATTTTTTGTTGAAACTCCCATGTTGTGTGTCAGCTTGTTGATTTGATTTAGCCGTTTGTTTATCTTTTTAATTTTGCGACTTGTTTTGCCCTAGAATGTGAACTTCTTCGAGAGACATCCTTCATGTTTATCAACCTTTTCCAAGATTGAATGTGCTTCTTTAACCCACTGTTGAAGTTGTTTCACCCAGACGCCGTAGGATAATGGACCTTTTTGTCCATCAAGATCAGAAAATCTCGCGACAACTATCTCCAGATTGTCGCGAAGGAGTTGGACATCATCATTGAAACCCCACGCCAGTGAGACTTCTTTAAATATTGACACACACTCCTCCGTGCTCTATTTCTTCGGTGACCATAAATGTGGAAAATCCGTGTTTTTACTGCATATATAAATACTATGTCCATCCAAACTCAATAATGAAAGCGCAAAAAGCTCCCGATGGAGATATGCTGTTGTCAATCCGTCGTTAGGTTTGCTTGTGTGTCAATATTTAAAGAAGTCTCACTGGCGTGGGGTTTCAATGATGATGTCCAACTCCTTCGCGACAATCTGGAGATAGTTGTCGCGAGATTTTCTGATCTTGATGGACAAAAAGGTCCATTATCCTACGGCGTCTGGGTGAAACAACTTCAACAGTGGGTTAAAGAAGCACATTCAATCTTGGAAAAGGTTGATAAACATGAAGGATGTCTCTCGAAGAAGTTCACATTCTAGGGCAAAACAAGTCGCAAAATTAAAAAGATAAACAAACGGCTAAATCAAATCAACAAGCTGACACACAACATGGGAGTTTCAACAAAAAATGAGAAAGTTGAAACAGTTTCAACCAAAAAAGAAAAGGTTGAAGCTGGTTATGTACTCCCTAGTTTGTGTAGAAAGTTTTCTAGCCGTTGAAAAAATTGTTATTAGTGAAGCTTATTAGTGATTAGTTCACTTTGTAAAAAAAATAAAAAATAAAATAAAAAATAAAAAAAATCTATTGTAATCTTATGAATACAAGGTTGTTTAATTTTTAATTGTTGACTGGAGATGAATTTGAATGATTTGTGGTAATGGGTTATTATAATATCTATTGCTCCCGTAGCATAGAGAAAATATTATGACCTGGAGTACTTTTTAGTCCATTGGATCATGTTATATATCAATCTCAGCCACATAAAAGACCTATTTATTGTTTGCCGCCAAAGACAACCCTACTATGGATATGCATAACCTATACAACAAACTCCCCTACAAAAGAGCCTAAAGTTTCAACTTTTAAAAATTCAGTATTTTGGCGCCTATTAGCCTAGGGTTTGTGTTACTTTTGTAGTATATATATGAGGGTCACTTTCACTGATAACATACAAAACACAAACAAATATTAGCAATAGTCACTTTCACACTTTGCATACATATCAATGGCCAACCATCAGGTACATATCATTTGTTCATACATATACGAACAAGTTTAATAATCATTTTCCTTAAATCATGCATTATAATCTTCTATTTTGATTAGGATCTTGCTGAAATCATCCATGCTATGATGGAAAACAACAACAACTACCAGGTAGTAGGTTCATTGGATCATGCATTTTCACCTTTTTTTTACTTCATATTTATTTTTAATTTACTAAGTTCTATACCAGGATATTGCTGAGATAATTCGTGAGGCAACGAAAAAAAGAAAACGTGAACATAACCTAAAGAACTGGAACTGGAGCGACGTGATTGATGTTGATGAACTTCCAGATGAAAAACAAACTGCTGATGAAGACAAAACTGATGATAAAACAATTGTTCAAGAGGTCACTACTTCTGCAAATAACGCTACTGTCACTGATGTGCCACTTCCAGAACATGTTAGTTTACTTATGATACTATTTTACTTTTGTTATGAGGAAAGTCTCACACACTACATTAATTGATACTCTAACTTGGATGTGCAGGAAACTAATGATGATGATGTCCCAATGGCGCCCATCAAACGAAAGAAGAAAAACCAAATCAAGATAACAGGACGAAATAGGTTGTGTCGATTATTTGATGAAGATTCAAACGAAGAAGCTGAACACAGTGAAGATGACAGTGAAGATGATGAATGGATTTAGGAGTCTCTTTTTTGTTTTAGATGACAATATTTCAATCTTAAACTACTATCTTAGTAGTCTTTTTATTTTCGTCAGTTAGACATACTACTATAGTAGTATATGTTTTCCTTTTGTCTCATTTTAGGTCTTCAATAAAGTTTCAATAAAGTTTCTTCAGTAAAGTTTGGCTAATACTTGCTTGCATTAACTCATGTTGCTTAGGTAATACTTGGTGTTGTTTGTTTAATATATATTGCACTACAAGTTTGGAAAATAAAATGAATCATAAACTTAGTATGGAACAAAACAATATACAATACAAAAATGGTTATCTACTGTGTGATGTATACTTTGCAATGGAAGAAATATATTGACCTATTTTCTCAAATTGACCCACCATGTATGTAACTCATTGTTTTTACCCAAGTAACCATACTTTTGTGAAAAAAAAAATGTATGCCTACTGTGTTAGCAAGCTATGAAGTACAAAAGTTTTAGGTTATCACAAATCATACACTTTTGTAGGTCTACTATGCTAAGGAAGGAGTGATAAGGAGTTTCATGAGACTTTCCATATGTTATACTTAAAGTGCTCAATGTACAAAAAAGTTAGGTTATCAATCATACTTTTATGGAAAAATGTATAAAACTACTATGTTATCATACCTGTAAAGTATCACAATCAAAAAGGAGGTTAAGTTTGATGCAAAATATATGGTCTAACACATGTACCAAAAAAAACCATGAAAAGTTTGATGCAAAACGACTGATCTTCAATATCAGGTTTCCAAAATGTTTTTTAATTCAAGTTTTAACTTATTCAGCATGCATACCTGTAAAGTGCTACTTAAGTCCATATTTCAAACCTTTTCTAGTGACTTTTTTAAATGAAGATTTTTTTCATCAATTTCCATTCCGTTAGAAGCATGCGTCTAAAAAATACAATGCTCTATAATATAATTTATTCGTTCTTGTGGCTTCTTATAATATTTGAGTCATACAAAAAATAAGGTTATTCAAATATTGAGTTCAACAAACCATATTATATAACATTTCTAATCATAAACATTCTTTTTCATAAAACTATTACTAATTTGATTTGCATACTTGTTAAAAAAAAATACAAAGAAAAAACCGCATGTCAAACCATACTTCACAAAACAATATAATAACAATAATAATAATAATAACCCGTAAATCACGCCTTAGTTAGGCTTCACCTATATAAGTAAGGTTATCCTCTGTTACATTATACAAGACTAAAGAGGCATTTATGACAACCCTCCTGATCTATTTGTGTACCATTCAGTAGGTTCTCCTTTTTAAGACATCAAACCCTCATTATGACTTCAAATCAAAAATAGGATATAAATAGCAACACAATTAATCAGACATCCTAGACATTATTACATAACAGATTATATAGGAAGACGCAATAGTGTTATCTTGTAGTAAAAATGACTATGAAAGAAAAGTAATGGCAATGATGAGACATACCCCTTTCTTCCTCCAGTGCCACACTTCCAGATTTATCAGAAACCTGACCATCTCGTTTAACATAACTTGACTTCACTTTAGCGTTTGTGCCTTTTCCACTATCCCTTTGGACATACTGTTAATCAGAAAGACAAATGAGATATTCCAGTAACAACCTTGAGACACAAAGATCATATATATTTCTTCCAGAATTCTGGATCAAATAACATGCAAAAATATTTCAGTTTTTTTCGTCAAACATGAGCCTCCATGTATAATGACAACAATTAAAATAGGATCCTTGATTGGTGTTTATAAAACTCTATTGATGTAGTTTCTTAATTGGTGTCCATAAATTTCCATGTTCTAAGTGGATGCTTTCAAGAATAGACTACCGATAACATCAGCCAGGGTCCTTTACTCTACTTCCCGCATAAAGAGGACCATCAAATGGAAAAAAGTGAAAACAATCATTGCACTTTTAGTTACTTCTAAAGTTTCTGGAATTTTATTAACTAACAGTTCACATTAGAAGCTTTAACCTAGTCACCTTTGGGCTAATTGTATCAATGAGTGTCTTAAACAAAAAAGGGTCTCGACACTTTTTCCAATATACTAGCAGCAAAAAATTATGTTAAAAGAATTTTATGCCACTGCTTTATCAGGGAAGAGATCAAAATTGGATCTGGTGTTTAAATATAAGTAGATATTGCCACACTAATCCTCTTCTGAATATAAGTATCTATCTTTAGAGGATTTTTTCTCTCTTTCCTCGAGTGCCTTTCCTTTCTTTATTCACGAGCATTTTAGAGATAGTAGTCAGTTAGGAAGTGATTAAGTGCTTGACTGGAGTTCTATTATATCTGGAGCACCCTTTATGAATATTAACCTAATCCTCTCGATAGTGATCGAAAATGATATAACGTTTTGTTCATTGACATCATTATCAACTTATTTTTCAAGTGTCCCCCTTCTAGTTAATCCTCTCTCTGCCCATTTTAAAACTAATCTTGTTCATGATTTACAATCACATGCACAGCATAAACAGAGTTTCATATCACACAATACTGTAAATCAAGTGCCTTGCTGCCATGTCGGGAAAGAAAGTGTATGTTCTTACATGTCTAGCTTGACAAATGGATCACAAAATAGAACCCACTTTAATTTTTGACAGAAAATTCATTTGCCAATGAGGTTAACATAACTATACCATGGTAGATGGGGTCCTCTTTTCTGAACCACGTCTCACTACAGTAGAGCTTGAACTCGACGATGATGCACCAGATCTTCTCAATAACTTCCCATTAGGCAAAGGTCTCTGCAGTATATCATGAAAAGCAGTGAGAATCAATGATCCATACATACCATATTACATCAAAAGTAAGGCCATGCCACTAAAAGCTTGATACAGTAATTTTAATTTTCACAGTAAATAAGTAATAGTCACATTTATCCAGACCTATCAGATAAAATTCACAAAATAAATTCTCATCAGCTCATCAATGAAGTTGAAAAGAGGTGTCCGTGTCTCGGAGGACAAATTGTGAAGATTTTAATCAAATCAACAACTTAAAGTAAATGAAAATATATGGTCTTAAAATATGCATGTTTGAGAATATCTGCCTAACAATAGTAGAAAATATATAACTAAAACAAGTAACCAAAAAAGGCCCAAAAATTATTTGGCAATGACAATAAATATTACTATCAACTGAGATATACTACAACTGAACCTGCAACCCACAAAAGACACATCAAGATTTCTGCAATATGACCATTATCATGGTGATCTTACTAACAACCCAAATGTGATCTGCTCATTCCGTGATAGTCTGACTTTCCTTCCCTCCATATACAATCCATAGTTATGCTAAAGGTTTCCAAGTGTTCGTGCAATATTTATCAAATTTATTAATCAAATACGACCGGAAGGATTTGCAAGCTTGATCTTATTTTGAAGACACTCGTGACGATAAACAGTGATAAATTTCGGAATAGTACAATAAAAAATGGGCCGACGGGGGCACCCACATATACGTGCTTAATCCTTTCATGATGATAGGGTAACTAGTGAAATCTCGCTGGGGGTTCCTAAATAGCCATTCTATCCCTTGTGTACTTCTAGTCACAAGAGCATTATTTACAGCCGCACCAGCATAACCACAGCAGACTTGCATAACCTAAGCATAAAACTACTGCACCAGCATGACCGCAGCATACTTATTTCAGATCTTTTCATGCCTTTGCAACTTATGGAATAAAAACATTTACGAATTATCAGTTTAAAGCACCTCTATGCTTGCAGATGCTCATAGCTATAATTTCTTATAATCTTATAACTTTATATAATATAAATTAGTAAATTACATGCTCAAAAGAAGAATTCCTACCCGGGGTCCACCCTTGGCAGCTCTTTTCTGCCGAATAAAATCCATCAACGGTGTGACTATAGGAGCCTCCTTAGCAGCACCTGGAAGACCATAGTAAAAATATTTAAGGTTTATTGACCCATGTTATGCAAACTTGCATCTCAAAGATTATTCTCGGTTCTACGAATTCATTTCAAGTTAGCTGAAAAAAGTGTTAGAAATATTTTGGGGCTGACCAGCTCGCTCAGCTTCCTTTCTTTCCAATTGTATCTCTGCACTGGGAAGATTCTCGACAGGCTTTGAAACAGATTCAAGGAATTCAAGATACTCGGGATCTACATGTTCATAAAAACAGCTAGCTGTGAGTGATAAGTTATGTAATGTGTTAGCAATCATACTTTGCATGCTAGATACGCCTCTATTACCTTTTCCTATGGTCCCTTCACGTCCATCTTTTTTGGACCATTGCTTTGGAACACGCTGTGAAGGTGCATACTCAACGATTACTTTAAACTGGGTACCTGAGATAATGAGAAGATTAAACCATAACTCACAGAAAGAGGGACTGACTTTACAAAAAGAATTCGCAAAGAGGATAAAATGCAAAACATATGTATGGAGTATATCTAATGTCAAATACTGCCTATAACTTGCTGTACAGGTAGCCAAAACGAATTTATTGATTGAATTTAGGATGGATAAACATATATCTTTCTAACTAAAAGAAACAATGTTGCAATGTCATTCTACTGTTTTAAAGTATGCTCAAGCATTACCTTTCTCATTAACAAAAACATGCCCGTTGAAGAATTCTGCAAACTCAACGACATCCTCTGACCGCTTAAAGTCAATATAGGCTCTGGAATATGATGGACGCTTCAGGCTGCAAAAAGAGTTATATAGTAATTGTTACTCCACCATAAAATAGATGGTTCCAGCACAAATACACAAAAATACATAGCAAAACTGTATAAAATAATCAAAGACACCAGTTCACAAACCATCATTGTCAAGCCCAGAACACGGGATTTACAATCACAAGTTGCCAATTCAAAGCTGAAACAAGGCAGTAAAGAGAAAGGCAACATATTGACAGATATTTTTTACCAGAATCATACACGTTAATTCTAATCATGCAAAAAACATCCTAATAAATGACAGCAACACCTTCCCAAGTTTCCTCCCAACAATTACAACTTTATGCATCTACATCTATTTTCACTGCCAACTACAAACCAATCAACCCATTGACCAGCAACAGAGTATAAACAGGAACTATAACCCAAACTGTGAGAGTTCAACTACTTTCTTCACACACAAGCATTTCATTATGCATACACCTAACACATCTCGACCAAACTTTTCTACAGAATCGCTAGTTGTTCATTCCAGCAGCAACCAAACTTCTTTCAGTCCAAATTCTACTTCTGGTTAAAAGAATACCCACAAAATGTCTGAATAAACAATCCCCAAAACTAAGGGCATACACTATGAGTAGTTTATAGAGGACAAATAGTTCAAAGTTTTTGTAAACCATAGTGAGCACCTACCTTATGAGTTATGATGACTAATGTACAAGCAGAATAGGCATCTTATAACACATGATGTGTGCAAATTAGAAGTTAGTGTGTGCAAATCATCCCCATATATTGATAACAACTAGCTTATTTGGGATCCATTTATATCTTCTATGAAATTTAAGAAAGCTGGACTTTAGTTTATGAATTCAGAAGGCTAATAAGTCGACAATGTGACATGACATGACAAATTTTATAAACCTATAAAAACTTAGGGTGTGTTTAGTGATGAAGAATGAGGACTTTTGCAGAAAAGTTTCATAGAAATCTGGAATTCCCGAATTACAGAAAACATGTTCAAATCAAGTTTCTCTCGAAAAGTTCTCAGAAAAAGTAAAAAAACCCACTTTCCAAGTTTTTAACTAAGATTTGGAAAACTAGGATTTGTACTGTTCTGCGCTTTTCCGTAAATTGTTTTGGTTTTTTAATGAAAATGCAATACCATCTAAACATGTTTTCTAGTTAAATTGTTTTGGTTTTTTAATGGAGAATGCAATA
Source organism: Artemisia annua (assembly GCA_014162995.1). Lineage (NCBI taxonomy): Eukaryota > Viridiplantae > Streptophyta > Magnoliopsida > Asterales > Asteraceae > Artemisia > Artemisia annua. The sequence continues at coordinate 104,428 of LBNU01017065.1, read as the reverse complement.
CCATCTAAAAACTTTCCTAGAAAAAAGAAAAAAGAGAACACTCCCACTTTCCTAGAAAAACGTGACGGAAAATTGGAGATTATTCTCCAACTAAATGCAACCTGGATGCTCTAAAGCTTCATCATCTAACACTCATCCAGATACAAAACTAAACCAAATTCTACACCCCTAAAACTTCCCCCCGTACATCCAAAAACCAAAAATACGAAGACGTGTAAATCACAAGAGTATAAAAACATAATCTACCAACTTTATAACATAATCAATTCAACAGCATTCATTCACATGTTCAAACCAACATTAATCAAAACAATGCCATGCAATGTGCTCTATGAAAACTGATTGTGATATCTTCCTAGTTTAGACGAAAATTCAAATTAAATACGACCTGGATTTTTTTCCTTGTGACATGGCTTCATGACGTGACTTTTTTTGCAGCCATGTCATCTGCCAAAACCCTCTTTTGTATTCAATCAAATCCATCGCACTTTCAAAAAATAAGCAACTACCTACCTACCTACTTATCAAAACCTTATTATTTTACCTCAAAAAATAAACATACGAGGAAAAGGATTTTTTGGACGACACAAAAACACTAATACGCTATCCCAAACACACCCTAAAATCGTTACATTAATTCTACCAGCAACCAAACTACCCTCCGTCCAAACTCTACTCCTCAGCTAAACTACTACCCAAAATATATCCAAACTAACAAAAGTTGAAATATTAGTAAAAAATAAAAAATAAACAGTATAAAAAATCATCTCAAATAAGCGACCCCCCTACCCGCTTACCTATCATAAACTTTTTAATCTACTTCAAAACAAAACTGCTTCCACTTAAAAACAAGCAATAACAAACATCTCCTAAAATCGCTACGTTTTCATTCTACAACCAACCATACTACCTCAATCCAAAATCGACAACTAAATTTACAACATAACAATCGCATTTATATAAAACTTCTAACAAAAAACATTAACACAACAACAAAAACAGCAAAATTAAAAAAGTAAACTAACATAACCAATCCGAAACACGTCGTAAAATCGTTACATGTTCATTATCCAAACATCAACACAATAATAACAACACTAACTAAAATGCACAAAAAAATATATAAAAAATATATATATAAAACCCTAAGTATAGGTGATACCTATTCTTTCCAGAACGAAAAGAGAACCAGTTATATCTACCGGCAAAACGAGTATCAATCTGTTCCGTCAAAACCGACTGCGTAATCGTATGCGGCAAGTGCCGCAGCACTACTTTAGTCCGATCTAACGGACCTCCCTTCATAAATCGAAACTATAATTGTTTTAATTAACTCAATTTGAAACCCTAATTGATGAATTGTGTTTTGATTTTGTGTGCCCTAATTTTGGATGGTTGGTTGATCGGAGTCGGAGGAGAAGAAGAACAAGTGTTGTGACATTTGGGGATATTATTGTGACGTGTGTTTGTTTTATGTGTAAAAAAAAAAAAAAAAAAAAAAAAAAGGTTTATTCTTGGTATTGACGTGTACGTAATTACTATGGTAAAATATGCATTATTTGTCCTTTTATTTGTATCTGATATACGCGAGGAGTCCTAAAGAAAAACACGCCAATGTCGTTACTTGGTAAAGGCGGGTGCCTATAAAAAAAATTTAAAATCACGGAACACGCGTAAAAAATAGTATGCCTTTTTCACATCAACAATGTGTATCTAACTTTTTTTTACTAAGTTAGGGTCTAAACTTACTAATCCTTGCTATGTTGACACTTGACACTGAAAAGGTGATTAAGGTTTTCGGTTAGAGTTATTTACATAAATCGTCCTTGTGGTTAGGACCAAATTGCAACGTTAGTCTTCATTGTCAGTTAGAGTTATTTACATGAACCGTCCTTGTAGTTAGGCCCAAATTGCAGCGTTGGTCCTTATTGTTGTGTCGCCACGTGTCACCACCTGAGTGGTGCCACGTGGCATCGGGTCGGGGTTGGGTTGGATGTAGAGATGGCAACGGGGCCGGGTATGCAGGGAATGGTTGATACTATCCCCATCCCCGAAGTTCAATAGCTATCCCCATCCCCGTCGAGGGCCACAATTACGTCCCCATCCCCGTCCCCGATGGGGAACGGGGATCCCCAATGGGGAATCGAGGATTTTTTCCCCGTTACGTAATTGAGTGGAATGCTCTTCTGATAAGAAATATAAGTATAATAATTCAGCAAATAATGATCATGTATTCATGTGTACTTACTAACTGATATATAGTCAATCAACTAACATAATACAACGACATAAAGAACTATGGATGAGTGCTTTACTATAACCGCATAACCTATAAAATATTCAATGTGCTAGTTAATAGTGTCAAGATTACTCATGTCACGATTACTGATCGGTGCCTTTTACATACACCTTAATATACTAGTTTAATTGCTTAATTATGTATTGGTATTATCCTTTATATATGTTACTTTAAGGTGTTTTGTGTTTATGTAGGTTATGCGGACACATGAGCTAAAATTGCGATATTACAAGTTTAAAATGAAGACTTGAGAGATTTGGACATTGTCGCACTATTTTGGTCATAATTTATTCGTCTGAGCTCCGTTTTAGTTGATTAAAAAGGCCACGAAAAGAGAAAAGAGAATGCTACAAATTTAAATGATAAAAAGCAAGAAAATCTGAAGATAAAACGTGATTAATTCTATGGGAGCTGCTGTTCGTGAAATAATAATACATCTATTGGAATATAAGCCCAAGTACTAGAAGATTGGACCCATGTTGGGCTTTGGGCCTGGTTGCTGAGCTCGGTTGGAACAGAGAAACACACAAGGACGATTGATTTGCATTTGATAAACAAGGAGGGAATTTGATATAAAAAAAACATCTTCGCATTTAAATATTGCTACAAGGGGGAACAAATGGGGAACTGTAAAAATATCTCCATTAAAAAAACAGAAAATATGTGGATTAAAAAGCCAAACATACACTTCCTTTTTTGTGACCCATTCCGGATAAACACGACCTTCTTCCTACCTGACATCGCCACCGCCGTTACCGACCATCGTCTACAGGTAGATCTGCTCAGACGTTGATGTTTTACACGTACACGCTATGTTACTTTCGATTTGTTTTCCCCTTCTTTTTTTTTTCCTCGCCGGTTTTCTTTTCTGCTGATTTCCGGTTGCATATTAATCTGATTTGTTTTGTTTGTGCGAGAAAAAATGTCGTATAATGTATGGATTGTTGTTATGTTGATAAAACATTGACCTCCGTAAATGTTTAGTATTTCTTTTTACGTAATTACTTGCTTATATAACGATTGTGTGTTGTTAAATGCCGAAAAATCATTGTCTAGATATGGGTGCCCAACGTGCTACGGTTTGTGACACTTCGGTTGTTCATCGTCGGCCCTATGATGCTGCTGATGCTGTAGATGTCGCTGACCCTATAGTGGTACCAGAACCTTTACCTATAAGTACATCATGCCCGGATGCCCATGCCCACGTCCATCAACAAAATAACTCTCCTTTGCGTGCGTCCTGCTTTGATAACTACCCTTATAGGCAGCCTTATTCTGAATGTTCGTTGCCCGAAAAAAGGCAGCGCACACAAACTGGGATAACTATCCGTGACCCTGATGCTGTACACCAACGTACGTCATTACCAACTTCCCGTTCCACGCGTGTTAGTGTACCTGGCAAAGGTAAAGCAAAGGTACATGATTGTTTATGGCATGAGGTTTCGCCGTATGTGGATAACATACACCACCAAAATAGTGAAGATACATTGTATACTACTTACATAAGAGGTTTAACACCGGGTTCTATTGGCTTATCGAATTCTCGAAGACCAATTGCTGATTCCTCGGTTGCTTCCGTTTCGCCTTTTCCAGCAACTTCGGCTGATGGTCGTCTTGGTGGTGGTTAGTGCTCTTATGTTATTATGTTTGTTACATGTTGTCTCTTTTATTATTGTCTACCTTACTAATGTTTGTGTTGCAACCCTGTTTTTAGGGCTTCGGTGTCCAGGTCGTATGTTGTTGGATTTTATTGCGCAAACGGCTACCCCTTTGTCGGATGTAACTTTGGAGGAGCCTTCCTCAGTTGGTCACAGCGGTGCGGGTGTATCACGTTCGTGTTCTCTAATTGGTCATTCGTGCTTGCCTAATTGTCAACGAGAAATTTCACGTATGTATTACACCTACTATATTTATGTCTTCCATATTTGGATGCATACTTATGTGCTCTGCGTTTTTTGAACCTTCTATGTTAGCACCCTCTGCTATGGCAGCTGCTCAAACTTCAGATACAGCCACTCGCAACTTAGGGATCAGAACACCAGTAGATCGGCTGACAAATTCGTTGCCACAAGTTACCCGGCAACGCTGTCCGCCCAGGCAGGGTCAACGTACGTGCGTTATTCTATCTCTAATTTTCTACTGGCCTTTTTTCTACTTTTTTTTCTACTGCTTTGCAGCCACGTTTTCCATGGTTTTATTCGCTCATTCTTTGTCCCTGTTGCAGGTAGATGGACGCGTCGGAGTGCTACTGAACCACAATTTCATCAGCACACACAATCAGCAAACCCCCTCAGACAAGGTCTGTGTTGTTGTCATCCAAGTATTGCGTTTCCGGATAACCATGGGTTTTGGTATTCACATTATCAATCATGTTGCTTTACATTTCAACTCATTGGTGCAGGTCCTCCTTCCATGTACAGGTCCTTTGGGCCATGTGATCGTGTGTGCCCCAATTGCGGTGCCCTATTTTGGTTTGAGGAAAGAATTATCGCTAAATCAAGTAACAGTTCGCCGTGTTACAATCGTTGTTGTCTTCGGGGTATGTTAAAATTGAGGCGTGGCCAGGAATATTCGGAGTACATTCGTGGTTTGTTTTCATCGAGCCACTTCATGGATAATATTAGGGCGTACAATCAGATGTTTGCCATGACGTCTCTAGGAGCGAATATTGACGAATCTGTTAATAATGGAAAAGGACCGTATGTGTTTAAAGTGTCTGGTCAGATATATCATCAGATTGGCGGTTTATGTCCAGTTATAAATACGGAGCCAAGGTTCTCACAGCTATACATTTACGATACACACCATGAAGTAGACAACCGTTTGGGACATTTTCCGAATTCTGTTAGAAATACTCTTGATGCGGGAGTTGTACAAGGTCTCATACATTTCCTGGATGCTAACAATGCTCTAGTGCAGTTATTTCGCACAGCGCGTGACAAGTTGCAAGAACAAGACATCCCTGAATTTAAGTTTAGGTTGTTTGGTGTTACCCGCAATAGGCAGTACGAGCTCCCTACATCGGACTCGATTGGTGCTATTGTATATGATAGTGGTCCAGAAACAGACACTGATTTGATATTATAATTCAGAAACACTCGGGTGAAGCTCAGAGGGTGAATAAACTGCACGCCTGCTATATGTCATTTCAATTTCCTTTGTTATTTCTCTACGGCGAGGAAGGATATCATTTAGGCCTTTGTTTGTGTCGTCCTGGTAGTACCGAGTTAGATCCTGATAAGAAGGTTTCCATGCTTATGTATTATGCGTACTATTTGCATGACCGTCTGGGATGTTACAATCTTATAACACGGGGTGGACGTTTGTTTCAGCAGTACATAGTGACAGCGTACTATAGCATTGAACAGGACCGGACAGATTTTGTTCGCCAAAAACAAGATGACATTAGGGGTGAATATTTGTCCGGGTTGTATGATGCGATTGTGAGAGGTGATCGAGATGGCAATGACGTTGGGTCTAGAATCATTTTGCCGGCTTCGTTTACAGGTGGTCCGAGGTATATGTATAGCCATTTACCTTGATGCATTGGCCATTTGCCGCGTCCACGGTAATCCGTCTTTCTTTGTGACATTCACGTGCAACGTCAACTGGCCGGAGATTCAGTCGTACATGGAAGCATTTCCGGAGTTGACGGTCGCTGACAGGCCTGAGATTGTGGACCGAGTGTTTGAGCGCAAGATTCATAGCCTGTTAAAATATGTGCGTGAGGAGGAACCATTCGGTATTGTTTCAGCAGGTAGGTTTTACGTTTTTTGTTGTGTGTTTGTGTTTATGTATACCACTATGCTCATTCCAGCTATTTCTTTTTGGTAGTCTTATACACCGTGGAGTTCCAGAAGCGAGGTCTTCCACACTGTCACATTCTGATATGGCTAGATTCAAGGTCCAAAATTCGCACGGACAGTGAAGTAGATAAGTATGTGTGTGCCGAACTGCCAAATAACATTGAAGACCCAGAAGGATACAGGGTGGTTTCAGAGTTAATGATGCACGACCCATGTGGGAGAATACGCAAAAGTGCTCCCTGTACCCGATCGGACGGCAGTTGTAAGAAGTTTTTCCCTAAAGAGTACTGCCCAACAACGTTTGTGGATAAACATGGGTACGTTCATTACCGGAGGAGGGATATTGGTCCACGCATGCTGAGGCAAGGGGTTGAGTTAGATAATGCGTATGTTGTCCCTTATAACCGATAGTTATGTCTCCTTTTTTACGCCTATATTAATGTCGAATATTGTGGTTGGACAATGCTCATCAAATACCTGTTCAAGTACATTTCAAAAGGGACAGACAGGATCATTGCACGCGTGACACGACCGATTGGAGAAGGTACTATGCCGGTCAACAGAGGGTCACGCCCGTCAACATCAAACACCGAGCAACCGCCACGTATTGACGAGATTAAAAACTTTAATGACGCGAGGTTTATAGGTCCACACGAAGCGTGTTGGCGAATATTTGGTTTTGACATTCATTACAGATAGCCTGCTGTTCAGATTTTGGCGGTTCAGTTAGAAAATATGCATAGAGTTACATTTAAGGCGGGTCAGCGTTTGCAATCAATTATCAACAACCCCCATTATAGAAAAACAACACTTACGGAATGGCTGGCATTCAACGCTTCTTCAACAGTTGGTCGCCACCTGACTTACCTAAATTTTCCAACTGAATTTGTGTGGGACGAAAGGAACAGAAGTTGGACACCTAGAGTGAACAAGAACAAACCCTCAATTGGAAGGCTTACATATATTCACCCTGGGGTAGGTGACCTTTTTTTATCAAAGAATGTTATTGTGCCATCAGCCTGGGTGTCAATCCTTCCCAGGAATTCGTACAGTCGATGGACGTGTCTCCAACTAACCGGGCTGCCTGTGAGGCATTAGGTTTGTTGGGGAATGACCGTGAGTATCTCACTGCCCTGGAAGAGGCTGCTGCATCGGCTACTTCAGTTGAGCTCAAAGCGTTATTTGTACAGCTCCTAATTTTTGTGACGTCACGGACCCTCACACTTTGTGGGACGTGTATTGGGAGCGAATGTCCGACGACATACCAAGGCGGCTTTCTGAACTTCTTGGTATCCATTTAACCGACATGAATGAGCCGGAGCTACGGGGTGGAGCACTTTATGAGATTGAGGCGGCTTTAGCTTTCTATGGTAAGTCATTACGAGATTATGATATGCCATTGCCGCCTGATGATTTGTTAAGAATGTTAGAAAACATGTTGATCATGGAAGAGAAATGCTATAATCGAGTGGAACTGGCACACGAAAGAGATACCATGATTCCGCAGTTGAATGGTGAACAGCGGCGCGTGTTTGATATAATTGTTAGCGTCGTTGCTAATAAAACACAGGAACTCATGTTCGTGTACGGTCATGGCGGCACGGGTAAAACGTTTCTATGGAAGGCCATAATATGCACGCTCCGTTGTGAAGGTCATATTGTTTTGGCTGTTGCTTCATCGGGAATAGCGTCGTTGCTGCTTCCTTCTGGGAGGACAGCCCATTCAAGGTTCAAGCTCCCATTAGAGTTGACTGATGAAACCGTGTGCAATATAAAAAAGAAAACTCAGATCGCTGACCTTTTAAAACAAGCAGATCTAACAATATGGGATGAGGCACCCATGAACAACCGGAGGTGTTTTGAGGCCCTTGATCGTACCCTACGTGATATACTTGGCAAACCAGATGTTATATTTGGTGGTAAGCCTATGTTGCTAGGAGGAGATTTTAGGCAAACTTTGCCTGTGAAAAGAGGAGCCTCAAAAAATGAAATTATTGCGTGCTCGATTTCTGAATCGTACGTGTGGGCACAGTTCACAGTCCATATTCTTCACCAAAATATGCGGCTTCAACGACTACATATGACTCCCAACCAACTCGAGGAGGCATTGGCTTTTGCGAAGTGGCTGTTAGATGTTGGTGACGGAAACGAAGGGTCACAGGATGAGGAAGACCCTGAAAATTGCTCATGGATAAAGATACCCGACAAACATTGCCTTGCTGATACCAATGCAGCACAGATGCAGCTAATCCAATTTATATACGACGACCAGACTCTCCAAAATCCTACGGCAGAGAGTTTACAAGAAAAGGCCATTGTATGTCCCAAAAATGAAACCACGGATGCATTAAATGCACAAGTGTTGGAAATGTTACAAGGCGAGACAACGAAGTACACAAGTTTTGATGAAGCTGTGCCTTATGGAAATGATGGTGGTTCAACAGAAATGTTATACCCAACAGAATATCTGAATACGCTTACATTCCCTAGCTTTCCGCTACATACATTGTCCCTAAAGGTGGGTACTCCCATTATGTTACTAAGGAATTTAAACCTCATAGGTGGGTTATGCAACGGTACGCGCATGATTGTCACACAGCTTTTTTACAAAAATTATCATCGCAAAGATTATTACAAGAACAAGAGTGGCTCAAAGGGTGTTTCTCCCAAGGATTACACCAAGGTTATAAATAGCGTGAAGCGTGGCGTAGCGGCGTAGTCAAGCCTCAAGCTTTAGCGTGATGCGTTGCGTCATAGCGTTTTTAAGGCGTGATTCAAAGCGGCAAAAAATATTTATAGAGTTGTCAATATTAGTTAGCTAATAGGCTTAAAACTCAGTTATGGATTTACTAAGGCTGAATAAATACTTGTAAATAAGCTCAAGTCCAATAAATCTCTTTAAAAAAAATTAAAAAAAATAATAAATCCTAGAAGCTTCAAAAAAAGGCGCCACGCCTTGCGCTATAGCGCGCTTAGAGACGACGCCTTGGCCTGTTTCGTAACGTGAAGGCCACGCCTCGCGCTATGGCGCCGATATGGCGCGCTATTTAGAACCCTGGATTACACTAACAAGTAAAGACAAAAAAATGCCGTTCCTATTTAAGCGGAAACAGTTTCCAGTAAAGGTTTGTTATGCAATGACAATAAACAAAAGCCATGGACAATCACTTAAAAAAATCGGTGTGTACCTTCCAGATCCTATCTTTGGTCACGGTCAGTTATACGTAGCTTTATCAAGAGCTACATCTTCAGATGGTTTAAAGGTTCTTATTAGACGTCACAACAAGTGCCCTCCTAACACCACGAAAAACATCGTGTATAAAGATTTTTTGACCAAAATTAGAACAACGCAGGTTTCATCCCCTTATATTGGTGTATTAAAGACTTACATGTTACTATACATGTCCTTTGATTCTCTTTGGCTCTTATGTTATTCATTTGCATGCATCTTTTTACTCTTTTGTTTTTTCTACTCCGCATTCATATAACTATGCCTTTTATATTTGCTGAAATAGTTACTGCTAATTTTTTTATGCCTAAACGTTATTGTTACACCTACAACATGTTACCCAGTTACTATGATTACCAAATGTGTTTGTTAAATGTTAGGGTCTATGTAAAGCATACCTATGTCACAGCTATCTACCTTCCTAGAATGGTCATTCACGGTTGTGATGCGCCACTATGTTTTATATGTGTATGGATACTTGAAGTTCTGTACACACACACCTTTACACTCCTTCGTGTGACCAACTAACGTCCAGGTTATATGCACTAAATAAATGCACTAACAGTTGTCGACCGTATAAGACTTTGATGCTTTACACATATAGGCTGACCGCTATTAGACAGGTTTTCACTATAAGTGTATAATAGATTCAATGGCCATGATACACCAATTACGCAAGCATTTCGGTACACATCATCCCTACGTACAATAAACATAACACACTAACCTTATGCCAATGTTTACTGATTTATTCCTCTATTTTGTAGAATCATGGCAGCAGCTGCTAAAGGTAAAGCCGTTGAGTTACCATATGAAGTTGTCACATTTGAAAATATAAACCCTACAGAGGTGAACAAAGTCATTGAAGCGAGAGTGTACCGAAAATGGATAGCCAAAACAGTCCCGGATCTCATTTCAACAATGTACTGTTGTATGCTTCTAGACAGAAAGGTTAGCCAATTAAATGTAACGCATCCACCATCACGTGCTTTTTAAAACATTTGCATTCTCAAATTTCCTAAAAAATATCTCAAACGGAATTGCAGGGACAGGCGGTCCAAGCAAACATTGAACTGAAAGATGTTGAAAAATACAACTCAATAGAGTTAAACGCAACATATCGCATACAAAGGTTTGGTTGTCAACCACCAGAAAAATGGCAACAAACGGTGGACGCTAAATATACACTCCTTTTCGGGAAATTTACTAACCTGGTGCCCATACCTGTAGAAGGATTTCCCGAGCACTATTTCCAGTTTGCACCGTAAAACGTGGTTTGTGGCAGGGCTGATATGAAACAATCGCTTCTTACAAGTAACCTGTTATCACAAAAAATTACGATATGTTACGCACCATCATCATTGAAACCATGAATTATCATTTATGTTATTAAATTTTGTTACCCATTACAGACTACATAGGCCGTATTCACAAGGTTGATAGAGAAAGATCAAAAGGAGACGTGACAACAAACATGACGGTTCGTCGAAGTGTTGAACTGCAAAACTTAAAGTAAGTAGCCCTGTCTTTTAATGCGCCCTAAGAATTTATGAAACAAAATTTAACGGCACGCTATCTTAACAGTGGGAATGGTATTTGGGTGATTCTTTGGAATGAACTTGCGGAAGATTTTAAAAAACGAGATCTTGCAAGCCTACAACAACCGGTGGTCATGGCTGCCAGCTCATGTTATGTAAAAAGATATGCAGGTCTATTTAGCAAATACCATCCAGTTCAAAATATATACACACACATGCAATGACACAAAATGAATGTATATAACAGGAGGAGTACAGTTATCTAGCACTCCCGCTACACAATTTTATCTGAACCCTGACATTTTGGAGACAAGGACTATTCATGATGTGTAAGTAGTCTATCGGTTATTTAAAATAAACCGTACATAACGCGCGTAAATTACACAACGAATTTGTTTGCACTTACAGGTACCAGCAATTACTCGGACCTATGCCACCACTGTTGACTCAACAACCAACCGACGAGAATCCTGAGAGTGTTGAAACTAGGAACAGAATGTCAATAGCCCAGTTGTTGGCAGTTGATCCAGAAACCCAAAAGGTAAACCTCAACCTTCATGCGTTCCCAAGAAGTGTGCATAATCAAAACTAACAAATTTGTTGGTTCCACAGGGCATGCGTTTCACCATAGAAGGCACATTGGTTAGAATAGACAATACCAATCGGTGGTTTTATAACAAATGTGACGAGTGCGGAAAACATATGGACGAAAAATCACCGCATTGGCATTGTCACGAAATGGGTGTGCAAGAAATATCAAATACGGGTACACAACAAAACAAGTCACAACTTTTCATTCAATCACTAAATAAAGTTAATACTTGGCATGAGAGATGATACACCCTATTTACAGATTAATATCATTAATATGTAGGTATTGTTTTAAAGCGATAATCGAAGATGAGGCAGGTTCAATCATAGGAAGTTGCTATACACCAGAAGCAGATAAGTGGACTCCTAAGACCTGCTTGGAAGTGTTAAACGAAACACCAAACCCCGACCCATACACAGTTCCTGTAGCACTTCAGGCGCTTGAAAACACAAGGAAGATTTTTGGGATACACTTTGGGGCAGGGAGCAAAAAACGCCGACAAAAATTTGTCGTGAACACTGTCAAGAACATGGAGCCATTATTATTAGAAGCGCCTCCAATAAGCACAGCAGGTGAAGGCTCTTCATCAGGTGCACCGATTCCCGAAGAAGAAACCCAATATGAAGAACCACTAATCGATGAAGGGACACCTCCACCAGAAACACAGGAAACCCCAATGAAACCTGAAGATGAAACATAAAAAAAAGGGGGGACTGCAAAGAAAGAGCTATTTCCTGAGAGTGTGGGCGAACTGACTACCAGGGAAAGAAAGAAACAGAAAAAAGAATGACATCCGGTTTATAATTCCAAAATAGACCCTAAACCCAACAACGAAGCTAGGTTTGTGTAATATGTATATTATGGTACACTAAAGTTATATGCAGGATGTGTGTAACATAATATGTAATATACTCCTAGGATGATGGTATCTGTATACCAATATGTTCGAACCTTAAACATGTTGGCATACAATATGTAATATAATGTGTAGGTAGAGGTTTAGGAAGAACAGTTAGGTAGCAGTACACTGCGACTTACCAAAGTCAGTCTGTATAGTTTTGAAATGTGTTATAATATGACTTTGTAAGTGTTTGTAACCACGCAACCTAACATTAGGGTAAATTTAATAACGAGAAACACCTGTTGGAGAAGTCGTATATTATTAAAAAAAAAAAAAAAGAACTTATGAATGATTTTAGTTCCAAAAGTTTAACCTTCCATTGCTAGCGGACCAATTAAACTACTTTACTTTCACGTTGTCATTCTCATGAATCAAGCTATGTACCAATGCCCAAAGATTTACACCTTATTTTGTTTGAAAAAAAAAATTGTAATTGTCCTACAAATCACTCATTAGAATATTCAAATCCCATAAAACAAAAAAATGTTGAAACCACAATTATAGAAAGAAACACACAAAACACATGGGATATTGGGGTTTTTGGTTTGTTAATAACGTTTTACTACTGTTTAAATGTTAAGGTAACCCTATTCTTATTTTTTAAATTCCACCAAACTTAGTGGTAAGTCAATACTTAACGAGGCAGTTACATTTAACTACCTTTTTTACCGACAATGTTCTAAACTAAACAGAATCACTATTAAGCAGCATCACGTTATAGCTAGACTGGTAACACATGACAAACAACAAAACATGAATACAAATAATAAACCACTAAAGCTGCAATTTTCCATTACCAAAATACATCTTACAACATTCGGGGCAATTTTCCATTACCAAAATACATCTTACAACATTCGAGTAGCAATATTTACACACCTAAGCATATAGCTATAGCTAAACTAAACTAAACTTGCATATTGGATAACCCAATAAGCTTGCACAACCATACACGGTTGTGTCGTTAGTACATATCGAGCTTACATAGTTACAACACTAACATACACACAACGCATATTTACATGTCACCTTTGGCCATCCAAAAGAAAACACCCACCATACAACGGCTAAAAGGTTCACAACTTCCCAAAAGACAACCCTTAACACGGCATACTAAAAACTAACGAAGAAAACCCCAACCAACGATTACGGCTGCAACGCCAACCCCAAGAAATCCATCAGCAAATCCGCTACACGAGCGGATTCAAAAGCTTCACGGTTAAAGATATGCGCGCGGCGTTCGTTGATCGTTACAAGCAACCTAAGGCGGCAAGTGCGTGAGCAACAGTTGCAGACGCTGGCACTTCATCCAGCTCTGTTATATAACCATTTAATTGTCTCACAAGCATCCTTGAACGCCTCGCTCGGCGTCTGCTTCGCCTCTCCTCCCATAAGTTATCCCACCTGTGTCTTTCGATATATACGAACATTTGCCTGCATCTATCATCAGAGTGTGTAACACGAGCGAGCCTCTCAGATATAGGAAAACGCGACGCCATTATAGTATTTGGCCAGGAAGCGTCTCAAAGGAGATGCTCGAGATTTGATGGAACGAGAAAGACACAAAGACCAACTTATGATAAACCAAAGCTATATATAGAAAATAAATCCTATCCCACCTGATCCAACATCGACCCATGAAATCAAAAGCCATCTGACACAAAGAATTATCATCATCAAATTCTAAAAAGCACCTTTTCAGTAGATCACCATTTTGAAAAGATAAGGATATAATTTATTAAGAAATGACACATTATTATTATTTCTTATTTATACTACCTATTTACAAAGAACAAAAACTAAATGACAATACAAAATATAAATGAAAGTAGCATTAGAAGTAGGAGTGTTCACAGGCCGATTCGGCTCGGTTTGGTCAAAATTTTTAACTGTCCATGGTGGATCAAATAATTTCCGTATTCGCGAGTACCCGAAATGAGAAGTTATCCGCGGTTCAAGCCGCAGTTAACCATTTTGAAAAATCAAATGAATCAAATTGTGTAGTGAAATTAAATAACGTTAAAGAGATTAGAGTCAGTATAAAATTATTCTATAACAAGTAAAACATTCAAATTATCATATGTAACAAAATTACTAATAATATTTATTTAACATTTATAGATTACAATCACTACATTTTTATAAATGGTTTGCCAAAACCTACATGTATATCATATACGGTTTGATTCGGATTTTGATAAACAAATTTTCCCGGTTTCGAAATCAGGTCGGTTTGTCGGTTTCTCGGAAATTTTTAACACCTCTAATTAGAAGTACCATTCAAAGTATCAATAAGAAAAAATAATTATTTAAAATAACAATAAGAAAATCCACAACAATAGTGACAAAAAAAATTTGAAATGAAAGCGGCACAAATGATAAGTAAAAAAACGAAGAATGAATAAATGGAACCGTGAAAAACCTCGAGCTACCAAAACCGATTATGAAAAGAATCACCCAATTGGCATCAACCAACCCATATCACTTATCTAACAAAAGGAAATTCAAAGAGAAAAAAATATTGTGTGTCACACATAGAATAGCTTTTCTTGTTTTTTTTAAAGACTTAAAAAAAAGACCGTACCCTACTTAAATTTTTATTTAAAAAATATGTAACACCAAACAAAAAAATTTATTAATTACTGTATAACACAACTAAAATTGTACATATGAATTCACAACTGACAAAAATGCAAACAACTCCTTTTTAACCATAGGTTATTCAAAATCAGATTTAAGATCACCAAAATCACATTTCACTTAATCCCTAGAATTATAAATGTTATGTGACACCAAACCAAAAAATCTATTAATTACTGTATAACACAACTAAAATTGTACATATGAATTCACAACTGACAAAAATACAAACAACTCCTTTTTAACCATAGGTTATTCAAAATCAGATTTAAGATCACCAAAACCCTATGCATATAAGGTTGCTGTTTATTGAATCCTCCTTCAAACCAAACAAACGTAAATGAAACCATAAAAATTTATCCCCCACTTTTCTTGACAAACGTAACACGTATCACTCAATGCTTTCAAACCCATAACCCACTACCTAAATAAATAGATTAACAAAAACAAATATAACGAAGCGAATCGGTAGCACCAATAACACTATAACATCTGCTCCCTTATTTTGACCAAATGAGAAAGACGGATAAGTAAGACTTAATAAGTGAGGAGAAAGATAAATGAGAATCATTGGAAAGAAAGTCAGCATTTGAAAGCACAAGGTGAAAAACGTAACTTCTAAAAAAAATGGCATATAAGTATTTTAAGAAAAAAGAGAAAAATAAACTTATACGAAAGAAAAAATTACTACATATATATGACTATCTCATTTGACATTAATTTTTGAAACAATTAGTTTATATCATTTTACATGAGTTCATACATTATTGCCTTAAATATATGACACATCCAAATTAATTCAGCGCAACGTTTGTGACAATAAGAAAACAACGTTCTATTACACAAATTTTTTCGCTCTTTCATTATACTAGAAATATATAACATCTGAATAACAAAATAACTAAAATCATGATCATTCGTGCCTTCAAAAAACTCTGTTTAAGAACAGATTTGTCTATCGGTAATGCGAATTACACTGCTATAAGTAAATGGTCAGAGGTAATCCCCCTCCACAACTTCTAGATCATTGCGCCAAAAAAATGATGCAAAAAATGTAACAAACTAACCTATTTTAAAAAAAAAATTAAGCACTCCTCTACAAACAACTAAGAACACAATACAAATGCCCAACAAATATATAAATACCTAAAAATGCGAATAAAAATATACTGAATAATAATAAAACAGCTGCTAAAAGAAAAGCGTTTAAAAGAAGTGCATTAAAAAGTTCACAATTAACATACAAATAGCCAAAAAAAAAAAAAAAAACAAAAAAAAAAAAAAAAAAACAAAAAAAAAACAAAAAAAAAAAAAAAAAAAAAAAAGCCTGATCGGTTATAAGTAGATAAACAACAACAACATAAAACACCAACAGAACAATCATAAACATAAACACATAAAACAATAATCCTAAAAATACGCACTTAAACAACACACTAATGTCGCAACTATTACATAGTGTTAAATCTAGCAACAAACTGCCTACGCCGAGCAAGATGCGTCGCGGACGCTCGCAAGAAAAGCTGCAGGTTCTCCAACTTTTCCGCCTCAAAATCACGAATAGCCTTAAAATACATAATAGAATCGGCAAACACAATGTTGTCACCACTTCTCAACTCCACTACCAGCTGCGTTGCAGACACATGATTAACACAAAACTCCNTAAATCTAGCAACAAACTGCCTACGCCGAGCAAGATGCGTCGCGGACGCTCGCAAGAAAAGCTGCAGGTTCTCCAACTTTTCCGCCTCAAAATCACGAATAGCCTTAAAATACATAATAGAATCGGCAAACACAATGTTGTCACCACTTCTCAACTCCACTACCAGCTGCGTTGCAGACACATGATTAACACAAAACTCCAACTCCTGAATAATAGCATTCAGGTAAGCCAACCGATCAGCAACATGTACACACCAGTCATACAAAAACGAAAACCAGCCTCGCTACTCCTGAACTTCTCTATGAAAACCCAAACGCATCACATCAGAAACAGAAACCGAACCCGATGAATAAACTAGCTCTAAAAGCCTAGCTAAGTTATCCATCGCACACAAAACAATTTACTAAAAAAGATGATAAATAAGACCATCACACAAAAGCATTAAATAGTAAAAACTAAAAGTAACAACTAATAAAAAATCATGTTGCCCTTTCCCAAAAAAACAGTAAACATAGATTTAACCCCCAAATTGCAAACCAATACTGTTTGATGTGATCAATCAGCTGTATCATTTCAAAATTTGGAAACCCTAACCTACTCTTAGACAATTAAATCTGCAATAACAAACATTGGAATACAAAAACATTGGCAAATGTAGTTGACCAACAAATTCAGCAACCAAGAAAAATAAACGAAAGGATACGGAACCTAATAAACATCACATAACAATACGCTATAGCAATCACATACTAGAAACAAATTACTTAGAAAAATTATCAGGCAAAAAAAAAGCCCCGCCGCAACGCGGCGGCCATCATTCTTGTTATGGATGATAGATATAATTCGTGTCCCACACACATACACAAAAAAAAAAAAAAAAAAAAAAAAAAAAANAAAAAAAAACCCTTTCGACAAAATAAATAGCCGCCACTTCTGTTACATCATTCGAAGATGATATCTATGAACGTGATGTCCGGCTAATCTTTTTGTAATCTCTCCCGGTAAAAGATATTTGGTTTGATCATGTTTACAGGTTTTATTTTGTTTGTCAAATATTCATTCATATAATTTTAATGCATATCATTTGTTTGATTTAATATTTTAGTATAATTATTTGATTGAATTATTGCAAGACATATTATTGCGAGTCAACGATTCGTGCCGAGCCTAACTAGTTTAGTGGTTAAGACGGTCGTATGCTAAACATAATTTGTACCCATATTTGGTCATTTAAGTAATTATAAAATTAATTGATAGGATTATTATAAGAGATGTTATTGTTAGTCAATGAGCCGTGCCGAGTCCAACTAGATTAGGGATTAAGACAATTCATGTGGTGAACATACCTTGTGCCCAAAATTGTCCTTTTCAACTAATATAAACTATGTCTATGTGGTTTGAAGGTAAACATTACTAATAATCCGTAACTTAGTCATTTCAATATATTTGGAGCCGGGAGGGATTGCTTTTCATCCAACTGTTTACAAACCTTACTTTTATTTGCTTATTTACTTTTTATTGCTTAATTACTTTCTAGTTAATTAGTATTTTAGTTATCTAGTTATTAAACCGAACAATTAATCAATCATTTATTTTGTTAAACTTAGCTATAACCACATACTCCTCGTGGATACGATACCCACTTGCCCTATCTAGTATAAGGTAATAGGTTTATTTTTGATTGGTACTTCGACATCGATCAATTCCTCATGTTTATAACCATCTAATAACAAAACATGTCATTTAACTGATAAGATATTTTTTTTGTTTTAGGAGATTGAGAAATGGGTAGGTGTCAGACTTGTTTCCAAAATTCTGAAAGGTTATTTTCAAAGAGTATATTAGTTATTAATTGACAAGATTTCAAATATTATATACATATATAACTGTATTTATGTTGAAACGATATTCGGGGACGGGTTCGGGGACCCGAGGGTATTACCATCCCCGCCTCCATACCTGCTTTTAAGTATCGGGTATTCTCCACTCCCATCCCCATACCCGGTCAACTCGGGGATTCCCCGGTCAAATCAGGGTCGAGTATCGGATTCTCCATCAGATTCGGGGTTTTTTGCCATCTCTAGTTGGATGTCAGGTCGGGTCGCATTACCAGCTGGGCTAGGCATGGTTTCAATTATCATACGAATTAACAATCCTTTTAACCCTTAAATTGAACTGGTCCGTTTAGTATTAAATAAAAGGTTCAAAATTGATTTGACCTGTCAATTTAAGGGGGTTATGGATCGGATAAAAATTTGAGAAAAATACTGTCGGACTCGTTCTTTTGTGCTCTTTCTAATGAAGTGCTCGGGAATTTTTTTGACTTCGTTTCAATCTCGTTAAACGTGAGAATGTCGTCGAAACTCATCCGAAAATCATCGTTTTTGCTTTGTTTTCAAACCCTTTTACATGCAAGACAAAATAATAAATAACAAACATATTTGCAATATCATTTCACATATTTGCAATATATTTTATGGTTATGAGTCAGTTTTAAACCATTATACCTACCAGAAAACACGCTAGAAAGAATTTTTTTGCTTTAAGATCTTTGTTAGTTGCCGATAAAAAAAATATTATAACAATCGTCGATAGAGAGTTAAATTTCTTTTAAATCAATCCTTTGAGGCCATCTAATTAGATACCTGTTATGTACATATACAACTAGTGCTAACCATGTAAAATGTTGTGCATTTGTAGTACACTCTTAGTTTGTACTTCGAGAGCTTAACATAAAATTTATTTTACAAAGTTTCATATCAACTCTAAATATTATAAGTTGTATAATGTATTTGACTAATGATCGCCTTTGTTTCAAAATTTGAATGGCATATATTAGTAGTCACTAGTCAGTGATGCAAATCTTTTAAGAAAAGAAAAGATAAATAAAATTGCAACTACTTGCTAGCTAGTTGTTACCAATGAAAATGCCGTTCGTATAAGATTTAAAATTGTGACGGTAATGATTTCATACCGAAGTTAATGACGAATGGATAGACATAATATATACAACTCTATCACTATCTGAAATACATCATATCGACCTTTCTGAATGTTAGGTAACGAATAAAATGAAATAGTTGTCACGTCGATCGTCATTAAATATCCATCTTATACATATGTATTTAATCCAAGACTATCTGCAGATCAGATTAAGGAATTTGCTTAATGGATTTTGAGTATTGGCGATGGGACGATAGGAGGAACTAAAGATGGTACTGCTGACATTGTATTCCCAGACGAAATGCTAATACATGATTCTGATGATCATGTAGGATCTGTGATACAAGATACTTATGAGAATTGGGAGGATAATCTTTGGGATCCAGATTATTGGAAAGATCGAGCAATTCTTGCACCAACTCATGAGGAAGTTGACAAAGTGAATGACCGGATGCTCTCTATACTTAGTGGCAGGGAGAAAGAATATTTTAGTACAGATACGGTGTCAGATTTAGACGTGGATTTTAATCATAGCGAGGATATGTATAATGAAGATTTTTTGAATACAATCAAAATGTCTGGACTTCCACACCATAAAATAGTTTTGAAGATTGGCACTCCTGTTATGTGTGTATGTGGTTTTTACGAACAATTTGATCAATGATGGTAGATTGTGTATAGGAACCAGGTTAGTAAGGTATGGAGATGGAGAATCGTAATTAACATCTCGAGGCAAAAATTTAGTATCAAGGTGGTAAAGGTGGGTGAATCGCTTCGGATACCGAGAATGTGGTTATAAGCCCGCATCCGCAGAAGATTGCGCTGTCCAACTTGAATAGGAGACAGTCCCGATGTTCCGGTTTGTGTTTTGCCATATATCAAACAAACCGTCAACGGAGCAGACGTTGTCTAGGTTGGGTTATGATTTGAAGACGGGCTGTATTTTCAGGCCAGACTTTTATTGTAAGCAGTTCAGAGAGTGAAAAGCCAGAAGAGAGGGGCCTAAAAGTTTGTTTGTATTAGTGACAAAGGGACGGCCCGGAAACCGTACACCAATGGTCTACAACCAGGACGGTTCTTGGTTATAAAGAAGTATCCAGGTCCATAGTTACGAGGAGACAGTAGGTGTTTTTTGTTTGTAATTTCTACGTGTTTGTTGTCAACACTACGTTGATTTTCGGTTACATAAGTAGAATTGTTTTATAGGTTTATATTAAAGCGACATTGATTAAGTTACACGGTCAACATGATGTTTACTTTATGTTTGATTGTATAATCAGAATTTCGTAAAGCTAGCACGGGCGCCCGCCATCGGGCGCTAGAATGTTGAGTTATTTAAGCTGAATTTAGTTAGTAGGTACTAATAGCGTCTTGTATATATAGTAGTGATGTGAGGGTATTTATAGGTACTGAGCGCTGATGTACTAGTATAGGATATACTATGATGTAATATGTTGTATACATAGCGGTACGGTTGAGTTACATAGTAGTAATAGTTACGTATGACTACAGGGGTCACACGGCGTTGCCGGCGGGGTACCCTGAAATAAAGGTTTCCTTGGGCGATAGCATGTGATTTTGTATGGGTGTATCTATGTGTCTTTTTGACAATAAATTTACGGTATATTCAAAAACATTTCGGTGTGTACTCCGTCCGTTCGTGGGTCCGGGCCCTGATGNAGCAGCATCTAGCTCGTCCATGTACTCTTTGTAGTACGGCTTTTTCCTACACCATTCGATAATCCTGTCTCTCATCCACGGATTAACGTCCCTAAAAGAATCATTTTCCTCATAAACTGCCCAACCCCAATGTATCTCCACTTCATTAAAGAGGAGCTCGTGTGACAATATTTTTGAGTACTCCTCTTCAACTGTGCAACCACGCCAAGTCATGTCTGTATTTGTGTTTTTGATTGACGAATTTTAGATACTCAGCATGTGTTATGTGTGTATTGAGTTATATAAAAAAGTTTGGCAAGCAAAGTTGCAATTTGGTACAATAATTGGAGCACACACTTTTAGCGGGGACATGTCCCCGTTAAATGTAAAAGCGGGAAAAATTCCCGCGTACAATTTAGAGGCACTATTTTGGTCAAACTTGACAAAAAATGATAATACACTTTTAACGGGGACATGTCCCCGTTAAAAGTAAAAGCGGGAATAATTCCCGCGTACAATTTAGATGGACTATTTTGGTCAAATTTGACCAAAAATGATAATACACTTTCGGCGGGGACATGTCCCCGCCAAAAGAAAGCGTTGAAAATTTAGTAAACGGTCAGCAAGTCTCTGTGCCAGCTCAGCATTTGGCAAACAGTGTGCTTACTTTTGGCGGGGACATGTCCCCGCCGAAAGTGTGCATTGAAAATCTAGTAAACGGTCAGCGAGGTTGTGTGCCACCTCAGCACCATTTTTGTCGTTTAGCGACTTTCGACGGGGACATTTATGTCCCCGCGAAAAACCTCGTCGCCCGTCGTCCTATTTGGTGTAGTGTATATGAATAACTTTGTATAAATGAACAAATATGAAATGTTTGAAAACATTAACAAACATATGACATATTTATTTGTGCTCGATCATTTACCTAACGAATCTTAACTATGTTCATGTCCATTTATTTAGTAAAATAATTGAACCTTTAACTCAACGGTCTATGAAAGTTATTTTAATTTGTGTTCACTTACGATACAATTTAATTACTTCGACATTGAGCACTAAATTATCTTATTTCTTTAATATGCAAAAAATGAGCTGTGAGTTTTTCTCTAAAACTCAACTAATGAGCTTATTCTCTTACGATTTTTAAGCCTGAAAAGTAATAAAATTACTAAATCCCTACTTAATTTAGAACTAGCAGGGTACCCGCGCGTTGCGGCGGCGGGTACCCTGAAATAAAATTTTCCTATGAATCATGTATTTTAGTTTATTATGTTCTTTTTAACAATAAATTTACGGATATCAAAAATTTCGTTTAGCTCGTGTCCATTCGGGCTCGAGCCCGTTGGCTCGTGTCCGTTCGGGCTCGAGCCCGTTTGACACGTGCCCGTTCGGGCTTGAGCCCATTTGGCCCGTTGCCCGTTTGGGCATGAATATTTGTATAATGTGCTTTATCATTTGTATTAGTGACATTTAATGCAGGAATTGTGTTTAAGTTGATTGTACAATATGCTTGATGATTTGTATTTCTTATGTAAGGGGTGTTTTAATAAGTGCATTAATTGTATTTATTGACCAGTTAATTAATTGTATTTAATGTACATAATGATTTATTTATTGTATTTAATGTTAGTATTAATTAAGGCAATTGATGGTGTGTATATTAAGCTTATAAACTTGTACATGTCTAATTCTGAAAATTTATGGTATTAATTGTGTAGTTGTGCTTGAATGAATTGTACTTTAAGCTTATACACTTGTAAGGCTTAAAATTAAGTATACTATTTTTAGAAGTGGTTTATACATTATAAGATAGTAAGATTAGTAATATGAGGAGGGAATGAGGCACTTTATTTTGCATACTCTAATTTTAGTGCATACCAAGGGACAAATCTCCACCATTCATCTAGTTTAATTTAGTGGTGGGGATTAACCTAAGATTAAATGGGAAACATAAGTCCATGTTTTTTCCCCCCTTTTGTTTTGTCTTTTTTATTATTCATTTTCTTTTTTTTTTCTACTTTTTTTTTTCTTTCTTTTCACGCTTAATCCTTTTTTTTTTGGTTCTTTTTTGTTCTTTCTTTTTTGTTTCTTTTTTCTTTTGTCTTTTTAGACGTTTTTTTTTTCTTTCTTTTCTTTCTTTTTTTTAATCCATGTTTTTTTTCCTAATAAACGTTTTTTTCGCTTTCATACATTTTCGTCTGTTTTAATACGTTTTCGTCCGTTTTCATACGTTTTCGCCCGTTTTCTTACGTTTTCGCACGTTTTCATACGTTTTTGTCCACTTTCATACATTTTCGTCCGTTTTGTTACGTTTTCGCCCGTTAACATCTGTTTTCATACGTTTTCATATGTTTTCTTACATTTTCGTTCGTTTTCATACATTTTCGTCCGTTTTCATACGTTTTCGTTTGTTTTAATACATTATCGTCCGTTTTCGGCCATTTTTCATACGTCTTCGTCCGTTTTCAAACGTGTTTTTACGCTTTCATACGTTTTCGTCGGTTTTCATATGTATTCGTCCATTTTCTTATGTTTACGTTCGTTTTCATACGTTTTCGTCTGTTTTCTTTCCATTTCCTCTATTTTTCAAACGTTTTTGTCTTTTTCATACATGTTTTTACACTTTCATACGTTTTCTTCCATTTTCATACATTTTCGTTCGTTTTCTTACGTTTTCGACCATTTTTTTCATTCGTTTTCGTCCGTTTTTAAACGTTTTTGGCAATTTCATACGTTTCATATGTTTCTAAATATCACAAGTGATATTCTGAATATCACAAGTGATATTCTATGATATTCTAAATATCACAAGTTATACTCTGAATATCACAAGTGATATTCTGCGGTATTCAGAATATCACAAGTGATATTCAGAATATCACAAGTGATATTCTGTGATATTCAGAAAGAATATCACTTCTGATATTCA
>LBNU01017065.1:59438-78206 GCA_014162995.1 Artemisia annua | reverse complement strand
TTTTTTTTTATGTTTTTGTCCGTTTTTATACGTTTCCGAATATCATAATTCATATTCAGAATATCATTTGTGTTTTTCTGAATATCAATGGTGATATTCTAAATATCACTTGTGATTTTCATGTTAGAAAAAATTTGTTGAAAATCACTTGTCAAATACAGAAAATCACTTATGGTATTCAGAATATCACTTCTGATACTTTGAATATCACAAGATATTACTTATAATATCTAGAATATCATTTATAGTACTCATAGTATCACTTGTGATATTTTACATATCACATAAAATCACTTGTGATATACAGAATATCACTTGTGATATACAGAATATCACTTTTCTGATTACTTGTGATATTCTGAATATCACAGAATATCACTTGTGATACAGAATATAATTTGTGATATTCAGAATATTTCACTTGTGATATTAAGAAACATATGAAAACGTCTAAAAATTGCCAAAAATATTTAAAAACGGACGAAAACGAATGAAAAAACGGACGAAAACGTAAGAAGACGAACGACCAAAGTATGAAAACAGAGGAGAAACGTAGAAGCCGTAAAAAACATGTATGGAAAGGACAAAGACGTTGAAAAATGTACGAAACACAAGAAAACGGATGAAAACGAACAGAAAACGTATTTGAAAACGAACGAACGGTAAAAAACGGACGAAGTATGATCGAAAATGAACGAAACGTCATGAAACAACGTAAAACAGTCTTGAAAAACGGATGAAACGTATGAAAATAGATGAAAACGGAAAAGAAACGACGAAAATGTATTAAAACGGACGGAAACGTATGAAAACGGACGAAAACGTATTGAAAACGAACGAAAATGGTAAGAAAACACATATGAAAATAGACCCGTTAACGGGCGAAAAACGTAAGAATCAGAACGATTAGAGCACGAAAACGTATGAACAACTTTGGGCCCCCCGAAAACGTAAGAAAACGGGCGAAAATATATAGAAAACGGCCGAAAAAGGTACGGAAACAGGACAAAAACGTAGTAAAACTGACGAGAATTTATTAAACAATGACGGAAATGTATTAAAGCGAAAAAAAGTGGATATAGGAAGGAAAAAAAAACGTTTTAAAAAAAACACCAAAAAAAGAAAAAAGAATTTAAAAAAAAAAAAAAAAAAAAAAAAAAAAAAAAAATCTAGCGTGAAAGGAAAGAAAAAAAAAAGGAAAGAATGAAAAAAAAAATGAATAATTAAAAAGACATGGAAAAAGGAAGAAGAAAAAACATGGACTTAGGTTTTTAGGGTTTAATCTTAGGTTAATCCCCACCATTAGATTTAAATAGATGGATGGTGGGGATTTGTCCCTTGGTATGCACCAAAATAAGAGTATGCATTTGAATTTTCCTCAGGAGGGAATTAACTTATGAAATCCGGATGAGGCTCAAAAAAGATATGATCCACTATTTATGTTAAAATTCATTGTCATAAAATCGTGGGTGCCTTTATCCTTATCTTTAATAGCTTTGCCTTTAAGCCATTCTTGCGCGTAATCGATGACTAAAATATGGATTTTCTTTTTATTAGGAAGAGCAATTAACTTTGAAGTTTTCATATATTGCAAGATAAACACTTTTGTTGCTGATTTTAGGTTTTTGCTACAAATATATAGTTTCAAATTTTGGACAGTCTATTCTGAAGCTCTCACAAATTTAGAAGAAACGCAATTGCACAAATTTCATCTGAAGGTCACCTTGGATTCGATCATATAAATTTTTTATGCTTATATTTTGCATCTCTACAACTCTGCCCGTTAATCCTTTCTTCTTAGTCTTTTTAATCTTATTTATCTTTTAAGAATCATATCATCTTTGTTTCCTATTTGTTTTAGTATCCATCTAAATCTTTTCTAATCTCTTTCTTTTATTTTTCTTTATAGTATTATTGTTAAAATAAATTTTAGCTATGACGATCTATTTTAATAAAAGGAAAAGAAAGAAAGAGACAAGAACACATGAAACATTGTGTAATCCTCTTGAAGGAATTTGAATCGCTTTCAACACCAACCATTTGAAGACCATGAAGACTTCACCATGTTTGCTACTATGGACGTATTCATAAAATAATGTTTTTTTATCGCCCTGAGGCTCAAATATTAGTTGATACATAGTCGGCCCAAGCCCGTGCGTGAGTTAGGATCCATTAGGGTTTTAATATCGTTTGTCACTCTATAATTAATTGATGATTATTAAAGTTTAACCATCTCCCGCAACTACTACTGCAAGAAACTCTCCCACCACCAATGTTGCCATCAAAATATTAAAGGTAATTTATTAGCTGGTTACTCTTCAACCCTCCTACCACCAAACTCCTTAAATCAAAAGACAGTGGTCCTAGACCTTGATAAAACCCTTATTCGTTCCACACTCTTTTTCGATACATCAATAGCAATAAGGCCTCCTATAAACTATGATTTCCTAGTCATGTTTGGACGACAAGTTGCTTACGTTACAAAACGTCCATTCGTTGATGAATTTCTACAGTATTTAAACCAAAACAATTTTGAAGTTGTGATTTTTACTGCTGGTTCAGAAGAGTATGCTTCGCCTCACAGATTGTATAGAAATTCACGCAAATTGGTCGATGGGAAGTACGTTAAGGATTTATCTAATTTAGGACGGGATTTGAAGAATGTTGTGATTGTGGATGATAAACCGAGATCATATAAGTTGCAGCCAGAAAATGGTATTCCCATCAAACGGTTTATTGATGATCTTCAAGATAGAGTTGAAGAAACTGATGGATAGCTTTTTCAAGAGTTGTGATCAATACGAAGATTTAAGGGATGCTTTGAAGCATTATCGGGACTTGAAAGCTAAGATTTGAATACTTTCATATTTAATGTTTTAGTAGTCTACAAATGTATATATGATCCTTACTTTCATATTTATAACATCGTTTTTTTTTTTTTTTTTGCTCTTCAATTTATTGAATGTTGTGCAATCTGATCATTACTCGTATCCTGTTTGTTATATATGTAGAAAGATGTTTGTTCATGGACTTAAATTCGCGTGATGTGCGCTCTATCATATGAGGCGTTTAATATTATGAACGGGCTTAGAGTATGATATTCATTACTTCGTTATTGACCATGCATGACTGATCGTATCAAAATATGCTACAAGTTTACAGGGTACGGTTTAATTGTCATTGGGGCTTATGCAGTAATCCGCTCTTCACATCGAGTTCGCGAGCACAAACTTTTTATTGTGAGAATTAACTCAATTCTTTTGTATAACTTGCACCCTAATGACACAAATCCTACAAACAAACATTAAAACAAATCCTAGGTGGAGATGACTTGGACTTATGGGCAGTGACATAAAATTGACAAGGTTTTAATGTCTCATTTTATCATTCATGACTTGTCTATTATATAAAACAAGATTCGTATACATTTCCCTTTTAAGTTTCAGACTATCATACATTATCTGGTGGTAAGATGGGGAGTGACCATAGCGTTTTCAATAAAACATCTAAAAGGAAACTTGAACCCTTATGTGATAATTTCGTATTATACTTGTAGTTTATGTTCTTCAAATTTCTACTTTTACGCAAGATATTGTAAAAGTTTAAAATTCCAATTTCATGGTTTTGGACGGGTGGTAAGGAAGACTACAATTGGCATTACTTGAGACATAACAAAGAGAATCATTTGAGGCTCATCAGGTTCGATTCTTTATACGTAATTAGTTGCTATTACCTAATGGGTTCAAGTCTTGTGTGAAGCATGCGTAAGATTTAATGTGATAAAATAAGCCAATAGGGTGGTTTAGGTGTATGAGATGTTAAGTACCTTCGATACAAATAATATTAGTTGTAAACTTATATGTTTGGGATGGAACCGAAAAGCACATTATCACTTGTAATTTTTCTCAGAAGTTCAACATTAGCAATCCCAAACACTCCCTAGATAAAATAAACACTAAAAAATAATTATCTGTGGTATGAAACTCACTAATCAGTTTTAATAAACAATCCTAAACACCCACTCAACAAAGCAAATTAAGGATGTGAACTTACACGCGTCTAAGAAACAATGCCTCCTTTATGTTTCATTCACATAAACCTTCATACTCATAGAGTCATAGTCACTAATGAGCTGGATTAAAACCAAAAAGGAAGCATGTAATAACCAAGATTTGAGGTCCAGCTCAGGTCAAGGCACACATACAAAATAAAGACATGAAAATAATGAAGTAAATTAGTACAACAAAACAAACCATGTGACTCTTACAAAAAAGTTGGTGGCGGGGTTTTTGGTATACTTAATAACCGTCCTATTAAGATAAAAATAGTTTTAAAATATGATAAAGGATTTTGTGATCTTACAATTGACATCTAGTAGCCTTTTCAATTTGATGAGAATTGACTACACATATAAGTGGTTGAAGCTTTATTCATCATGCATGTCAACTTTATGATCAGAAGCTTGAGAACGGGCGTATCCTTGTGGATTAGAGCATCCAAAAGGAATTGACGCTGCATATAGTTCTTCTGTGTATTAGAAAACTATAATACTCCGAGATTGTTTCTCAAGGACATTGAGAAAATTGTAATATGATCATCAAAATACTAATAAAACACATGGTTAAATTATTTGTGCTTACTTAAACTATATATACCTGCTAATAGGAGTCTTGGGTTTTAGCAACAGTTTAAACAGCCTAGTATTGGGATTAAGAGTGCATATACCTTTTCAAATCGATCAACCGTAGCTCAAGACCTGTTACAACAAACTACATGTTTTACTAACCTTTTCAAACAATTCCCAAATAAAAGTTAATGTTGAACGGTTTGTAGCGTCATAATTAAGCAATTCACATCTTTATTTTGTATAATTATCTTTGCAAAGCAATGACTTAATACAATCTTCACAGCCACATATTTTCTCTTGCCATCTACTGTAAATTTTCATTAGACTTGTTGATTGAAACTGAATTTTGTTTTTCCTATGTAACCAACATCATTAATAGTCTACCTGATTTGATAAAAAATACTAAACTTAATTAAACACATTGATATTTGAGAAGGTTTTCTTTATCTTTCGGGATGAATGATTTTGCTGGGAGTCGTTTCTGGGACTCGTTATTTGAGAAGGGGGAGGATCTACTCCGGCTTTTTTTTTTTNATCCAGAAAAAATTCTAATTAAAAAAATTATTACTAAATATGGAATGATTTTATTTATTTGAAATGCAAAAGTCCCCACTTTGGGTTTTGTTTTATTATTATATAAAAGATTTAAAGTTTATAAACATGCAATTTACCACCTATCTACATGATCGAGCCTGACAAAGTTTTATCCGAAAAAAGAAATAAAGCATTTTCGGGTCTTATCGGGTTGACCCGATAACCCGATAAGAAAAATAATTCAACCCTAACCCGACCTGATAACACGATAGGTCAAAACAACCAAACAAAGCAATCCCAAAATATATGAAAAAATAAAAAGAGTAAGATAATAATTTGTTTATAATTGGTTAAAGATAAGTTATATATGCAGCAGAATGTTAAGCAAAAATTATGCCTGTTTATATAAGAGGGTGGTGAAGATATAATAGGCTTACAGTGATGAAGATGATGAGCGTATGTAAGGTTTACAGTCATTAAAATGATTTTAAGGTTTAACTCGTGTGACTTTGGTACCATAATAAAGATGTTATCTAAATTTCCCTTTAAGTCGTGAATTATATTTTAGCTACGAACGCAACTTTATCATAAATGTTTATTCGCATTGGCAAGAAAAAGACGTCTTAATAGAAGTGGTAGTTTAGAGGTTTTTTTCATTTCTACTTGCAAAAAAGTTTTACATGAAAAATAAACCTTTAAAATATTACAAATAGTATAGGGACTGGTTGTAGCAAAACTAAGCGGTGAAGCTTGTAAACCACGGATCGTTGTCCCAACGAGCGTTGAAATTGATCTAGTCACTCAAGTCGTGAGTTATGTGAGATGAATGGGTTGAAAAGAGTTGAATTTGTTTTAATTACACTACGAAAGTTTTGCATAAAATTTAAATGAAATAAAGAACAATAAGAAAGGGAATAAGTTTAACTATTAAAGAAAACATGAGACTAAGTGAAGCGAAAAAGGAAATAAAAGTTTAAACTAAGAAGGAAGTAAAGAAAATGTTTTTGTTGTTTTGTATTTAATTAACGAAAGAAAATTAAACTAAGTTAAAAAGTTCAAAAGAAAATTCGGCAAAGTAACGGTAAGAAATGGATAAAAGAAAACTCCACTCGATGAACGATGGAGAGCAAATAAGCCTAGCTCGGCTCAATAAACAAGACACGACAATAAAAGACTAAGACTCGAAAATTTAAACAAAACAAAACCTAAACTCGCTATGCTAAGGAAACCAAACTCGCTATACTAAATGGAAAACACCAAACTCGCTACCTATTGTGAAATGAAACTCGCTAAACACTAGACAAACCAAACTCGCTAGGTGAATAAAGAAAATCAAACTCGCTAGACATATGTAAAACCAAACTCGCTAAGGTAAAATGGAAACGAACCAAACTCGCTAGGACTATGACTCCAAACTCGCTAGACATATAAAACCATACTCGCTACACCTAAGTAAAATACCAAACTCGCTAGGGTCTAAAGGAACCAAACTCGCTAGGTACAAATAAGAAATGAAACTCGCTATCTAGCCAAGACGAAACTCGCTAGATCAAATGAAAGATAGCAAACTCGCTATGTGAAAGAAACCATACTCGCTTCTAAACCCTAAACTACTCCATACTCGCTATAAAACCCTATGGACCTACTGGATTAATTTTTTACGTAAACTTTATAAAAACTTTGTAAAAACTTATTTAAACTCAATATTAAGCAAGACCAATACTCAAAATAAGCTATAGAAGACAAAACTAATCAAAATAAGCAAAACATATTCCTAGGGCTTGTNTTAATAAAAATACGTTTAGACACTGAAATAAGCTTAAAAATAAGCAAATAAGCCACGACTTATTTTGCAAGCCCTAACCCATAAGCTATTTTATGCGACTCAAATAAAAACCATGCAAAGGTGACAAGAAAATTTATAAAAACTTGTAAAGATTAAGAATAAAAACTTGTAAAGATTAAGACAATAAAGATTAAATGACAATAAGTAAATTAAGACATGAAAATTAAAAGTGCATTAACATAAAACTTAACTCTAAAAAAACTAACCCCCTCAAAAATGAGGTTGAGGGTGGTATTTAAGGACTCCATGGGTGGGTTCCTTTTACATCAAGCCCCCTAAATTCTTAATAGTTCGTGAAATGACACATAAACTTTCATTATACTAGCTAATAACTTCTAAAAAAGTAAACTTAAGTCCTTGTAATCTTGAGGAAAGTGTTGACGAGTCTTCAATAAGTCTTCAATGATATAAAAGTGATCACTTGCTCGAATTTGGGAAGCTTATATAAGATAATCATCTTTATTCTTCGATTAAGTATTTCTTTCATATTCTCGAGCCTTTAAGTAATGAAAACTTCGTCACGGGCTTTTCTTGAGTGAATATCAACTTTGAC
Organism: Artemisia annua; assembly: GCA_014162995.1. Taxonomy (NCBI): domain Eukaryota; kingdom Viridiplantae; phylum Streptophyta; class Magnoliopsida; order Asterales; family Asteraceae; genus Artemisia; species Artemisia annua. The sequence goes on along the minus strand of LBNU01017065.1, from coordinate 70,646 downwards.
TCGGCTCCTTGACTCTTTTCCACATCTCGTGCTCTTTTTGGGCTTTTAGGTTGCTTTTTGTGATGTTTTAGCAATATCCATACCTGCACAGTCATAAACACAAAAACACGATATCTTTGGCTTTGAACGTTAGTTTTTGGTCTAAAATAGTCTAATAATGGTGAATAAAAGATATGTGAATAAGCACATATCAGGGACCGGATTTGACCATTGTTAAGAAACCATATTCATTTATTATTATTACCTGAATAATAAATTTTCATCTCAGCCGTCACCGGAATATTCAGTTACCGCCGTTCCTCCGCCCCTTGTGCTAAAAAAAATTAATCTTATAATTGTTACATATATGCAAAATCAAGTTATTGGTTTTCTTTTGTTGTTATGTTATTACTATGTTTTATGTTTTTAATACGATGTAAGATTAAGGGGGTGTTTGGTTTTCGGCGCTCAATTTTTGTGGCTTAATTTTGAAACTTATATAAGCTTATCATGTCATAATAAGCTTATATTATTAAGTCGAAAATAAGTCACAAAAAGTGAGATTATGAAACATAAGCCCAAAATAACGTAAGCCATAAGCCCATTATATAAGCTCAAACAAACACCCCTTAACGATTCTAAAAAATTGTAAAAAAAATGCAGCTTTTGAGGTTTTAAATGACTGTTGAGGTGATGGAAGTGACCAAGTTGTCTAGCAATGATTAAAAAAAATAAAAATTAAAATAAAAAATGTTTGTTTTATTCAAGAAAACCGGTTCTAATTATAGTTGGTTTTTATGATTTTTGCTAGTCATGATGTATGCTTTGTGTTTGCCATGTTTATCTACAGAGAATTAGTTACGGTGTTGAAAGATATAAAGGGCGGGCTCGATGATCTTAGAGCTAAAGTTCAACTACTGACGTCAAATGTTTGAATTTGAAACCTCTCTAACTTCCCTCCTCTTCCATTTTTTCTCTCTCAATAACCGTTTCCACCATTCATTTTTACCTTCACTGTTTCATCTATTTCTTCCAGAATTCTTAACGGATTTCAATTTCGATTTCACCATTAGATTCTGCTAATCATTGCGCACGCAATGATTAGCTTTGATCTGATTTTCGTTAGGTATTCAAGAAACCCCCGATTTTGACGTTTTTGGCGCTAAAATTCAATTTCTATATTTTTGCTTGAATCGGTTCTGTTCTTTGATATTTGTCAATTACTTTAGTTTTCAATCATGTCGAATAAAAAGAAAACGCTAAAAAGACAAACTAAGCCACCTGCACAATATTGTGATTATGTAGTTGGTAATTTGAGTAAAAAGCGTAATGATGTCATTAATCGTAGGGGTTATAATGGAAGTAGTAATGCTAAGAGTGGAGAAATTAGTATCCAGAGATGGGGGACTAAGTGATAGAGATGATGTTTGTACAAAGGAAGGGGAGATTGTGCAGAATTTGGAAGGATCTGTTGATAGGGATGAATTGATTAGTGGAACTCAAAGTGGTAGAGAAGGTAATCAGGGAAAGGTTAATGCACAGGGTGTTACTGGTAATGTGAATACTGATGGAGATAGTAGTACAAGCACTGTAAGTAAGCAAGTGAATAATATTGATAATGATGATAGTAATACTGTTGTTGAAAACTTGAATGTGGATAATACTTTTGTTGATAATGGTGTTGATAAGAATGGTACAAAAGAGAAGAATAATAGTGATAATAATGGAATAAGAGTTGATGTAAATGCTAAACCTGTGGATAAACAATCATCTGTTTCATATGCTAGTGTTGTTAAGAAGGATGAATTTCCAAAAGAAGTTATCTATATTCCTACTGAACTCAATAAAACTGGTAATGAGGTTGCTATATTTGATGAGATTCTTGTGAAAAAGGGAAGTGAGAGATGGAATTTGACTGTTAGTGGTCAGTTTGTTGGTTTTAATATGCATGTATCTGAATTGAGGTATAACATTAGGAGAATGTGGAGCAAGTTTGGAGTGATTGATATTAGTGCTAGTAAGAATGGACATTATGTGTTTAAGTTTAAGGATGAGGAAGGATTGAATGCAGTGATAGAGAAGGAGCCTTGGATGGTGCAAAATAAACCTCTGTTTGTTCAAAGATGGAGTCCAGATATTGGTATGCAAAAGATTGAACCTACTAAAATGCCTGTTTGGGTGAAAATGACCAATGTTCCACTTGAAGCATGGAGTATGAATGGTATTAGTACTTTAGCTAGCTGCCTTGGGAAACCAATGATTATGGATACAATGACAGCTGCTATGTGTTATAGTGGGACAGGAAATCTAGACTATGCTAGAGTTCTTGTTGAAATTGATGCTGAAAAGGAGATTAAGAATGAAATTGAGGTACAGTATAGAGATCATGATAAGAAAGTTAAAGGTATTAAGAAGATTAGAGTGATGTATGATTGGAAGCCTCCAAGATGTAATCATTGCAAGGTGTTTGGTCATGATATGGAGCATTGTTTGATTAATAAGAGTATGCAAGATGATAAAGATATAGGAAAAGAGATTGGTAAGAAGACAGGGAATGTTGAAGAGCAGAACAAGGGAAGGTCTAAATCTAATCATGAATTTGTCCCCCAAACAAATAGGAACAAGATGAACTATCAAACATACAAGAAGCAGGAATACAGGAGGAAACAGGGCAATGAAAATGGAAAAAATAAAGAGGTTGGGTCTTCTAGTAATGCAAAGCAATGGAATTTGAAAGAAAAAGATGTGGAAGAATTAAGGAGAACAGCTAACATGTATTCTGTCCTGTCTTCTTTGCTTGAAGAAGATGAGAAGGAAGTGAGCATTTTAAAAGGAAGAGAACATGTAGACCAGTTTATTAACAAAAAGCTTGATCCTACTGTGTCTGAATTGCAAACTTGGACACAAGATATGTTTGATTATTTTAAAGGTAAAAGTAAGGATATTAGAGAAAAGCACGTGGTTGAAGAGGTTGAAAATTCAGATATTGAGGATGTTATAAATGATGGGAGGGGAATAGCAAAGGTTATGGATGAGAATATGGTGAATGGATTGGATGGGAAAATTCTTCATGATGACAGCAATGGAATATAAAGAATATAAAGTAGGTGTTTGGAACATTAGAGGGCTGAATGCTTCCGAGAAACAAAAAGAAGTAAAGAATTTAATGGTTAGTGAGAATTTGAAAGTGTGTGCTATTTTGGAAACTAGGCTGAAGAGTAAAAAGTTACAGATGACTTGTGACAAGATTTTTCAAGGCTGGGAATGGGTTTCTAACATGAAAGAATGTAATAAAGGTTGTAGAATTGTTGTGGGATGGGATACTGAAAGTACTAACATTCAAATCCTAAATAGAACAAGTCAATCAGTGTTTTGTGTGGTTAGTTCTGAGGATTATAAAGTCAAATGTTTCTACACTTTTGTTTATGCTGAAATTGATGGTGTGAGTAGAAGGGAGTTGTGGAAGGATTTGATTAGAGCAAAAGGATTTGTGAGTAATAAGCCATGGTGTATAGCTGGAGACATGAATGTGACTCTGCATCCTAATGAACATTCTAATGGTGGTTCTAACATGACTACTGACATGTTAGAATTTCAAGATTGTCTAAACATAGTTGAAGTGAAGGATGTGTGCAGAACTGGGCTTCATTACACATGGACTAAGAATCTGCAGAAAGTGAAGGCTGGTAACATGTCTGGGACTCTTAAAAAGCTTGATAGAGTTTTAGCTAATGAAGAGCTTATAAAGAGTTATCCACAAGTACATGCTAAGTTCCTTCCATACATCATTTCTGATCATACTCCTTCTGTTTTGTGCTTTCCAACTAATAAAAAGAAAAATGTTAAAGCTTTTAAGTTTTCTAATTTTGTTACAGATAAAAAGGAATTTATTCTTATTGTATCTGAAGGCTGGAAGCAAGTTCATGATGGTTATTATATGTATCAAATTGTGAAAAAAGCTTAAAAGTTTAAAGTCCCCTTTGAATAAGTTGGCTTGGAGCAAAGGCAATCTTTTCAAGAGAGTTGAAAGTCTAAGAGATCAAATTCAGAAGATTCAACAAGATATTGATAAAGACCCTCATAACAAACAACTTAGAGTGAATGAAGCTGATTTAGTTGCTGATTGTTTGGAAGCTGTATCTGATGAAGAGAAGTTGCTTGTTCAGCAGGCTAAGATAAAGTGGTTAAATGAAGGGGATAGAAATAGTAGTTTCTTTCACAAAGTTTTGAAGGGGAGAAATAATAGAAGTAAAATCTTATCTTTGTGTGATGATGAGGGTAATAAATATGAGGGTGAGCAGATTCCAAAACTGTTTCTAAAACATTTTGAAGATTTTCTTGGAAAAAGTTATCCTGTTCCAGACCTTGATGTGAGTAATAATCTGTTTCATTCTAAGCTTGACTTTGAGACTACAGAAAGAATGGTTAGAGATGTGACTGATGAGGAAGTTAAGATTGCAATGTTTGATATTGATGACTCTAAAGCTCCAGGTCCTGATGGTTATTCTGCTGCATTTTTCAAGAAAGCCTGGAAGATTATTGGGAAGGATGTTTGTTGTGCAATTAAAGAGTTTTTCAGTAGCGGTAAATTGTTGGGTGAGTTGAATGTTACAATAATCTCTCTGATTCCTAAAGTTCAAACTCCAAACAGTGTTACTGAATTTAGACCCATTGCGTGTTGCAATGTCCTTTACAAGTGTATTAGTAAAGTGCTTACTAACAGGATTAAGCCTGTTCTTGGATGCTTGGTTAGTTGCAGTCAAAGTGCTTTTATCCCAGGCAGACATATTCAGGATAACATCATGTTAACTCAAGAGATAATGAAAGGGTATGATAGAAAACATGGGCCAAAAAGGGTTGCATTCAAGATTGATATACAGAAGGCCTATGACACTGTTAATTGGAGGTTTCTAAAGAGAATTCTTACTGAGTTTGGTTTTCATGAGAAAATGGTGAATTGGGTCATGCAATGTCTCACAACTGCTGCATTCACATTAAGTATTAATGGAGATAAGTTTGGTTATTTCAAAAAGTGGGAGAGGTCTAAGGCAAGGGGACCCAATCTCTCCATACTTATTCACCCTTATCATGGAAGTTTTCCCTCTTATGCTGGAAAGACAAATCAGAAGTGATGGAAACTTTCAATATCATTTTGGATGTAAAGAGACCAAGCTGTCACATGTATGATTTGCAGATGATCTTATGGTCATGTGTCATGGAGATGCAAATTCAGTGAAGATTATTAAGTGTGCTTTGGATGATTTTAGTCAATGTTCTGGCCTTGTTCCTAATCTGGCTAAAAGTACAGTGTACTTTGGAAGTTTGAATCAGGAAGAGAAGCATGCAATTCTTCAAATCTTACCTTTTGCAGCCGGAAAGCTTCCAGTGAGATATCTAGGTGTTCCATTAATTACTGGAAGACTTGGTGTTAAAGATTGTGGTTGTTTGCTTGATAAAATTAAGAAGAGGATTGGTAATTGGAAGAATATGAGTTTGTCTTATGCAGGAAGATTGCAATTGATTGCTGCTGTTCTTGAGTCTACACATGTGTATTGGGCATCTGTTTCTTGATACCAATCACTGTGATTAAAGAGATTAATAAGCTGCTTAAGAATTTCTTATGGAGTCAAGGAGAAGCTATAAAAGGTAAAGCTAAAATTGCATGGAAAAATGTTTGCAAACCTAAAGACAAAGGAAGATTTGGGTTGAAAGATTTACAAAAATGGAATGAAGCCATGCTTTCTAAGCATATTTGGAATATTGCTATCAAGAAAGATACTTTGTGGATTAGGTGTGTTCACTCAGTTAAACTTAGAGGTAGAAGCATATGGGACATTCAGCCTGATAAAGGAGACAGTTGGGGTTGGAAAAACTTACTGATGATCACAGATAAAATTAAGACTCATGTGGTATATAAAGTGGGAGATGGGAGTGATATTGATTTCTGGCATGATAATTGGAACTCTCTTGGCCCTTTAATGCAATACATTTCACACAGGGATTTATATGATGCAAGAATAAGTGGAAGTATTAAGTTGAAAGAAATGGTAAGCAATGGTAAATGGAAGTGGCCTGATGAATGGTTTAATAAATTCCCAATAATTACTAACATTGAAGATCCTCATATCAGAAATGAAAGTAAAGACAAAGTTATGTGGAGGACAAATGCTGGTGATGAAATTGGTTTCTCTGTTCAAAAAGTTACTATTGATATATGCAGTGAAGTTCCTAGAGTGATATGGTGGAAGTTAGTATGGTATGCACAATGTATCCCAAAACATTCTTTCATCTTATGGCTTGCTATTCAGGAGAGGTTGAGCACTCAAGATAGGTTGAGTGCATGGGGTGTTGAAATTGTCAATAGATGCAGCCTTTGTCTATGTGACAGTGAATATTATCAACATATCTTTTTTCAGTGCAGTTTTTCCAATGAGGTCTGGACTAAAGCTAAACAACTGGCTGAAATCAAGAGTAGTAGTACTGAGTGGGCAAACATTGTTAATGAAATGGCTGGTGATAAAGCAATTAGTAGTATTGGAAGTGTTATAAAGAGACTTGTGTTTGCTGCTAGTGTGTACCAGTTATGGAATGAAAGGAACAATAGAATCTTCAAAGACAATAAGCAGACATGTGAGGAGGTTTTCTGTAAAATTGTGGAAACTGTTAAGTACAAGCTCATGGGAATTACTGTGAAAGAAAGCAGATCTGTACAAAAAGTGGAGGAGAAATGGAAGATCAAGTGTAAAAGGCTATGTGTATCTGACAGTTGACTGCAGTTTCAAAAGTTATAGAGTTCAGAGGTATTAAGGGGGACTTTGGTAGAGTATGCATTTTGTGGCTTTTGTGGTTTGTGTATCTAAGGGAGTAATTGGATCTGTGTTCTACTGTTGGATATAGTAACTTTTCATTATCCTATATCTTTTCATCAGGCCATTACAATGTGGAGATTCCTTGTACCTTGGAGTCCTAATTGGTGTGACTGTACCTATATAGCCCTATTGTTTGCTCAAGATTGGGTGTTGTCCAATCTTGTTTTTATCCTTATGATTGTAAGTCTTGATGAAGTTTAATATAATACATTCACCTTTTGCACCCAAAAAAAAATGTTTGAATTTGATTTATGTGCTTGTGTTTAGGTTAGTGCATAGAGAGTATGAGGAAATTATTTACAACGTTGGAATAAGATATTATGAAGAACATGATATAAGCCAAATTGGTGAAGTTTCCGATGCCTGAATATCATCTTTTTGAATGTTCATCTTTCTATACACTAAAGTGTTAGATGCAACTCTTTTGGCTTTGTTAAAATGATTTGCCTTCAATCATTTTTTTGTCATGCTAGATCTTGTTCTTTCGACAATGATATTTTGCTACCCCTGGAAGTGGCTATTTTGTATTAGTTTTTAGTTCTTTGTGGGTCGATTTGTGTTATCCCAAACAGGCCAAATGGCTCAATATAAATATTTTAACTAAAAGGGGAACCGGACAGACAGTTTGAAATTTGCCCAAAGTCTATATCAATGCCTACAATATTCTAAAATGTTTTACTAAAAGATCTAAATTACCATTGTGATACTCTATTTTTTTTAGTAATAAGTCGTGAAAGTTCATATTCATTTTAAATGGATAAAATTGTTTGTGGGCCAACACAACCTGAACCACGGCTCGTCTCAATCTGTAGTATCAGTAATGCAGTAATGACATTACGTTACGCTTTAACTACAAATGGCATGTATATTTCGTTCCAACATTCTTAAATTTTTTGGAGTAGAAGACTTTTATTTATTTACATCTTAGTATTTAATACTCTATATGTGACATTATCATCACGTAAAGTCGGGCCTTTATCCAAAAACAGAAGGGATCAGCTATCTTGAGGCCAAGCATTTGCTTCTGCTGAATTACTGTCAGTCACTTGTATATTTTTACTTCGCAAAGCAAAAGGACTTCCAATTCAGGGACATCCTCTTGTCCACAGTCTTCTAGAGACGAGATTGTTTTTGGAGAAGGTTTATCTCATTCACAACATACTCACATTTCTGCTTATACTGCATTTTCTATAATCATCAAACTTGAAAATTTAACTCCGTGCATGAGCTGTATAAACTTGATTCTTAGTTTTATCATCATGTAAATATACTTTGGATTCGTGATATCACATTTGTTTCTAAAAAGTATATAATGTGCAGATACGCCCAATTGATAAGAAGTTGCAATACCAAATTCAGAAACTAACTAGGGTAACTGAGAATCCAGCTGATGGTGTGGGCTCAGATGACAAGAAATCTCATGAAGCAGATGATTCTTTGAAGCTTCGACCAAACCCAGACATGCTTATCACCAAATTTGGTCCTGAGGTGAGTTATTTTATCCAGATAATTATCTATAGTTACAAGTTGAGGTGGCTAAAATGGACGAGTCAAGCAAGTAGTTGTCTTTGGTACCCGTTGTAACAGGTCGAAATACTTCCGTCCAGTGTTTTTCAGAGCCTGTATTATGACAATGATAAGACCATGAGTTAGTAGGATACTTGTACCTTTGAAAAATAAACTTTGGGCCACTTCCACCTATTTGACTGGAATTCGTTTTTGTTATTCTACCCAAAGTGATAAAACATAACCGCAATCGACCCATGCATAAGTAAATGGGCTGAAATTGCCACCTGTCGTACGTAGTTTTGAAAGTAAATGTATTCACCCCCTTGCTATCGTGTATAAAAATGGAAAAGGTTACTGCAAAAGGGTTGTTTCACGTCGTTAAGGAAGATCAGTATTCTCCATTATGGTTTTCTGACCACTATGGTTACTTGCAATGCTATTTATATAATTATCACAGAAGTATAATACTTATTCTCTTAATTATAGGATGGTGATGGTGTATATCGACCTCCAAAGATTGTACCGGCATCAATGGATGAAACCAAGACCTCGAAACAGGAGAGGAATGCGTCAAGAAAAGAGAAACAAGCATTCCGCCAGGCTCTGCAGAGTAATATGCTAGGGATTTAATGAACGATCTCGAGGGAAGACCTGAGGAGGTTAGTTGGCTCTATTTGTATTCAAATGTTTTTTTTTTTTTTGCTTTCTTCATTTTTGTTCTATTGTATTTATAGCTTTATTTGGTTATTCGAAAAAGGTGAGGGAGGTTATTGGAACTGAAGATACAGACGTGACTAGGTACAAGGCGAAGTTGGAAGACCGTGCAAGAAGGGAAGAGGAACTTTTCACACGTGCTCCTCTTTCAAGTGTGGAAAAGAAGCAGCTCAAACATATGCGCAAGCCAGGATGTGGGTAAGTCTATTTTAATACGAATCATAATAGAGTTTATTTACAAAATGTGGAAATTTTGACCCATTTGCTTATAAATGGGTCAATTCAGGTTATACATGATTAGCTTAAGTGGGAATGGGTCACATGGGTTAAAAGTTGCCCGAATTGTGTTCATTGCATACAACTTCCTAAATCATTTAAAAGTTCGGATATTTTCAATCTTCTTTTGGCAATCTGCAATCATATTAGACTTGACTCCATCCATAACACTAGTAGTTGTAGTTTTTCGTGTACATTTTTGATTGAAAGTATTTACCTTTTCTCATATGGTGGATCTTTTTTACAGGTTGTCTGGTCTAGCTGATAGTTTTTACGATGATATAAAATCCTTACCTCTAGAGGATGGTGCTGGTGGCCCAGAAACACCTTTCTTGGATTCAGACGGTGGAGAAAGGAAGTTCAAGAGACGCAAGGTATCTACACTTCTATACTAGTAGTATACAAAGGAGGGATATCCCCCTCCTAATGATTCTGTTGGTGTTTAGATACAAATTGGTTCATTTACAACTTTTTAATGTGTTAACAGAGAAGGCATTAGGAATGACTACACTTTAATTGAGAAGCTACGAGCATGTTCTTATCTGGATCGTGAGTAATTTTTGGTTAGTTCATGCAACAACGCGGGATAGATAGATGCAGCTCATTAGCGAAATAGTGTATTGGAGTATTATTTTTTGCATACTTGTTTTCTTTTTTATTTGTACTCCTAAAGTATTAAGATTTTTACAGATTCTCTTTTTTGTTCATAATATTTGTGGATGCCCTTTAATTGTTTTACGTCGAGGATATCCTTTTCACTATGAGTTACTTTTATTTTGTAGTCTATTTTCTACAGTAACCTATCGTTTCCTTTAGTAATTCGAAGCTGCAAGCTCATCTGGTTGATTTGTTAGTGAGTATGGTTACAAGAGTACTAGCAATTAAAAGATCGACATGATTTGACAAACGATACCGTTACAACTAGAACACCTGGTAATGTTTGTATTAAAATAAGCGAAGAGAATGCAGCTAGTTATTTGAACTGAAAATAATACAAAATTATGACTTAAGTTGGAAGATTAATGTAATATTCGATAAGAAACAAACACATAACAAAATAAGAAGATTAATCAGAAAAACACATTCAACTACTAATTACAAAAAAATATAATCACAAAAGATATATCTTGTTCATACGAAACACGTAAACGGCTACAAGCTAATTGTTTTAACTATTTAGTGAAGTGATTGATCCATTTGATCAACCATTGTTTTCGGCGTTTTTGTTTCTCAGTTTCTTCGTCGAATCTTCTTTTCTCAACGATCTTAGGCAACTGTGGGATTATTATGGCTTTTGATAACTCATCACAAGTAACATCATTATACCTCATAGAAATAGACTCAACCTCGTCCTCCTCGTCAATATATATAACGTCGTAGACGGGATCATTGGATCCAACAGAACTGCATTGGCTCTCTTCGTCATCATCGATAATTATTTTCTTAATAGTCTTGACAGCAACACATAATCGTTTTTTGCATGGTTTGAAATCTTCAACAATTTTCTCCTCCACAGATTTTCTCTTCACAGCCATTATTATTACAAACTAGCAGGGTACCATGCGGCGGCGGGTACCCTGTAATAAAATTTTCGGCGATAAATATCTTTTAATTTTATGTTTTTCGTTACAACAACTTTATAGATTGTGAGAATTTTATATTTGAGTAATTTTAACCATGCTGGTCTTTTAAGTTGCGTATGTTATGTTTTTATGCTCGTGTTTTAAGGGGGTGTTTGTGAATGCTTATTGAAAACTGATTATGAGTTTTGAAAACGCATAATTAGATAATTAGCTGTTATAAAACGTGATTATAAAACATAGTGTTTGGATTTAATTATGATGTTTGATAACGTAATAAT
>LBNU01017065.1:25309-55083 GCA_014162995.1 Artemisia annua | reverse complement strand
GTTTTAAAGGCTATTTAATGTATATATTTCTGTATTTCGGTCTGAATTTCGTGTCGTCCATGTTTTGCTTGTACACAATGCTTTAAATCATTGTAACTTTAGGTTTAGGGGTGTTTTAAAGGCTATTTAATGTATGTATTTATGTATTTTGGTCTGAATTTCGTGTCATGCATGTTTTGCTTGTACACAATGCTTTACTTGTTGTAATTATGAAGATTCCTTGCTTTAGAGTGTTGTAAACATTGCATAATTTTTTGTACATTTGAAATTTTTGGAGAGAGATTCATTTGTGTATTATATGTAGTATAGATCACTATCTTCCCAAATCGAATAATAAATTTTTCAATCGTTTTTTGTTAGGGATGTTTTTTTTATTTCACCGATTAATTATTTAGTGAATATTATTTCACCTATCAACCAATCATAGCCATCCATTTATATTTTTCACATTTTTTTTCAAAACAACATATCTTGCAAACGGTAAATCTTCAAGCTACAAAAAAAATACCATCGCGACGAGAATTAAATGATCTTTCTATAGATATGCATTGTTATATACTTTCGACGAATTTTTTTTTCGACGAACTTTTTTTTTTTAATTTCCGCCCAGAAAGAATCATATATGATTCGTAAAAATCATATATGATTCGTAAAAAATCATATATGATTCGATTCTTACGAATCATATATGATTTTTCTGGGCGAAAAAAATAAAGTTCATCGAAAAAAATTCGTCGAAAGTATATAACAATGCATGTCTATAGAAAGATAATTTAATTCTCGTCGCGATGGTATTTTTTTTGTAGCTTGACGATTTACAGTTTGCGAAATATTTAAGTTTTAAAAAAAGGGTTGAAGTTATTTTTTTATTTTGATAAAAAAAAATGAGTGGCTAAGATTGCTTGATTGGTTCTATAGTAAAAGTTAGATCTATAAAGAACTTTTGGCATTGTATGATAGTTAAAAAAAAATCATGGGCCTAATTTAGGGATGTGTAAAATAAAAACTCGTTTTATTTAACCTTTGTACTTTCCTTATATTGTTTTCTTTTCTTTTCCTTAATTTTAATTTGGATACCCGTTTAAGTTTTCAGTATTTTAGTTTAATTCTAGAGAAATGTTGGTATTTGGCGGAACCATCTCAAGTCCGTGTACCTTTTTGGTACCGAGCCCCCCACCCAACAAGGAAGGCATATCCCGGTAAATTACCTAGGCAACACTGGCTGACCAAGTTGGAGTCCAGATTCGAACCCCCGCCATTAAGCTTTGACTTGATCAACTGCGCGCTTTTGCGGTAGTTGTTGGCCAACTGCCCTAAGGCAGCTGGTTAATTCTAGAGAAATGTTCACTTATTGAAATAAAAGTTTTGGTATCTAATATTTTTACAGCAAATAGACATTGCATAAGTGATATTATTCTTCAATTGCAAACGTAATTGACCAGTTAAAAAACTCTTTAAAAGAAATAGGTTATGTGATAAATTTCAACTCATGATTAATGGTCAATGTAACACACTCATTTTAAATAAAAATTTAGGGTCAAATTTTTAAAGTATCCAAAAGGATTTAAAGATAGTTTTGGCTACATGTAATCAATAACTGGAGTAGTCTATGCGATATTGTGAGCGACCTACACGTTTTCATCTTTATGTATCTTATTTTACATCTTTATCGCAAGTTTTCTACTTATCCCAATTTACACGTTTTTTTAGCTTCCTTTATCTTATAAATACTCCCTAATTTTTGTTCATGGCCGTATACATTCAAAGCTCATAACATGGTTGTCCGTGAATGAAGATCTGAATGCCAATAAAACTTCACTGAGGCAATATTGTGAAGATGGTGATGAAGATGAACTACACTTTTCTATAGATTGCATCACGATGTTAATTTCTCGACCAAATTTGGTTGTATCACCTTTGATGAGGGTGTTTACGCTTATGTTGACTTTATAAATATTAACACATTTTGCATAGATGAATTGCATCAACTTGTAAGAGAGTTAGGTTATGATGAAAAAACATCTAGATATTTTTATTTCAAAAACCGAATAACAGTTTGAACGATGGTCTGCTACCTTTGGTCACTGATACTAATATCCGGTGTGACATGTTCCCATGTATAAGACTTGAAGAGAAACTAATTAACATTATGTTACAAGATATGAATTCACTCCTACAAAGATCAAGCCAGAGAAGAGAAAGGTCAAAGTTGCCAAAGAAAACCATGGTTCATGTTTTAGGAACGTTTAGTTATTTTCAAAGTAATCTTATGTTATTTTTATTTGGTATTTCGATGTAACATGTTTGTTGTTTTCTCAATCAACCTTGTTTCTTTTACTTGCTTCTTAGTTCCAAAGTGAATTTTATTGTCTAATCTCTTTCTTGTTAGGACATCAAATCCGGACCTAAAGGTCGAAAGTAATATATAGTTTTCCAGTTACACCAGACCTGCGTCGAAGAGGAACAAAGACAAAGTAACTATATATCTTAATTTCCATAATTCCTTATACTCCACATTATTATTAAGTCATTTCTATGTTGGTAATTCCTCCTAAAAGTGAATCACTAATCATACATGTCGTTTTATTGCATAATAACAAGTTCTATTACATACTAACAGTTATCATTGCTAAAATGCTAAAGGCTAAATTATATCATGTGACTTGGCGATTCATGATCAACGCCGGTGTACTCAAGTCCTCAAAAGTGCTAATTAAATACAAGCAAATACACTAAAATAGTTGTGATAGATAAACATACTAAGGAAATGACCAACATATAACAAGAAACACTATTCATATCAAAAGTGCTTAGGCTATTCAAAACACAAATAACTCGAAGTTTCATTTCTAAAACATCAGCACATTAATATTTATAGCTAGGTCATGCGAATGTCTAATATTATTGTGTGATCAACAATATAAACCCATAGCCATACAAATACTATTATAGTCTTAGGAGTGCTAGTAAACTACTAATATGTGTTAGATAAATGAAAACCTGTGAATTGTTATGTTTATTAATCAACCATTTATAAAGTATATCACATGTGATTATTAGAGGTATATTAGAGATAGATATGATCCATTAGGGTTAGGTTATCACATGTAATATGCATTATAAATTATTGATCAATAAACATAACATCTAGAGTAAAAAAACAAGTCAATTCTTTTATATTGGTGAAACAAGTCAATGATTAGTATAATCATTTTGTTGTATTAAATAAGTCAGTGATGTCATTTTAGTGTAACAAGTTAATGATTAGTGAATCATTTTGGTGTATATAGACTCACCTGAAATTACAAAAGTTATAGTTATCATCAGGCTATATGGTTCCTGCGAGGAGAGATCGAACTTCAAGAAAGTTTAATCTGAAAATAGTAGTTGCGCTCTAGATATTAATTGAACTTTTGAACATTTTGATATTCAGTTGTTAGTTACTCGTGTAATATTCCATACGCATATGATTAGGCAGGTTAGCTATTAACCTTGGTCAGACTGGATCTTGAGTGACGATATTTGTTGTCGTGGTTCGACTTTTGTGCCTCAATCTTGTAAACATTATAGAATTTGTTGTCGTGGTTCGACTTTTGTGCCTCAATCTTGTAAACATTATACAGTTGGTAACATGTGTACCATCAACTTTGGTGTTTTTTTAATTTGAAGGTAGCATGCTTCGTGAATAAATGTTACATTTTACTGGTTAAAATATTTGTTAAAGAACATTTTATTTTAGTTTGAATTATAATAGATGAATTTATCTTAACCTTTTTCGTCCACGGGTTATATGAGCTAGTTGTTGTTGGTAATTGAGTTTTTTTAGAAGACTAAGTATATTAGGGTTACATGTTAATGGAGATGGTTGTGTAAAGCATAACCTTAAAAGAAACATTTTTGTGGAAAAAGAACGATATTGTTATTCCCCATTTCCATTTTCGGCGTGACAAGAGAAAACGTCGCATATTGGTAAAGCAAATCATTTCGCATCCGGTTCTTAAGGGTCGAGTTTTCCACGTTTTTCTTCTCCTAGTTGTTCCCCTTGTTACACTATGTTGCTTCTCCGTTTTCCTCCTTATGGCCCTTAAATGTAAGTTGGATGATATATGCAGTTAATAATGCGACGATTATCTCCACATAATGCATGACTACATCCAAAGACGAACAAGATTGAAAAATTAATCAGCGAAAATTCCCATACATGTCCACTCGGTTTGAACATTCACATGACAGATCTTAGACATTAGCTTAAAAAAAAAAAAAAACAAAAAAAAAAANTCTAACCTTTTTTTTTTCACCTAATTAACCCATTAAAGACAAACTGCAACCCGACCCGTTTATATATTGAAGAGTTGAATTTGCATCCCCAGAATAATATTAAGAGTACCAAACTTGAATTTGAGTGCACAATTCAAACTTAGAGCACAGTAATGTCTTTAATAATCTAGTATTAGAAGCATGATAGATTGGCCACATATATTCAAATATGTTGTTATTTCTACTTACTTGTGTAAGTAGTCGTCAATGATCCATCTTAGCTTACTAGGTGAAGTATGAAGATGTCCAATATGAACGATTGCATTGTAAAGCTTAGGGCTGAAAGGATATATCTGCAACCCTTGCACAACGAATTTCCACACTCTTGCTAGTTCTGATTTGGAATGATTTTTCCACAGCAGGCGCACATAAAAGTTGAATAATAGTTCAAGTTGATGAGTTTGGCTTCTTCTTTCTGCATTTTCAAATAATATGTTAGCCATGACAAAAATATTGGAGCACATAGTTCTTAAATGTTACACCTTTATTAGTAACTTTTAGATTGCTTTACTACTCATAAAACATAATTATCAAACTATAGTGGATATGGAATTAATTTAGGAACAAAAGTATTTAATGACATGCAATGTGACTACTATTAGCTATATACTTGAATGGACTTCGGACTCAAACCTCTCCTAAGTCGTAACAATGCCTATCCAAATTTACAAACCTTCCACTCCAATGATTGGCTATTTACTCAACATACAAAAATAATCATTTAACTTCATCCAATATTTAGGCTGTTCCTTTGTTAGTTTTATAATTTCCGTTAGAGACATGTTTTCTTGTTCATCCGTCAAGCTTTGTTCATACACACTCTGATTAATGATGAAAACAAATTTCAAATTCCAATACTTTTAATCTACAAATCATACTAATAATGAGAAATTATCCCTTTGAGTACGGAGGGTACGGGTTTAACAATCAAATCAAAATGGTAAGATGCATTTTTAAGTTACTGCAAACCATATGATTCCGCAAATAAGAAAACTATTAAAGGTACTAACTACTATCTATGTCGACAAAAAAATTGCACCACCTAGTTTAACACAAGTGGTAGCAATTTCAACCGCTTTATGTATGGAGTCTATTTGGGTTTATGAGACTTATTTCTAAGAGGTCAAATAGGTCGAGCTGGTCAAGCTGGTCAAAAATCGCCCAAACTAAAATTTAAGGCATACAACCTAAACTATTGTCGTAATCATATTTATTACACTGTTACCACAAGCACATTCATTATGACCCACAGAAAAAGTTAACCGTTTGACAAAAATCCAGTTTCAACCCGCTACTCTTTTATTTAAGGCATTGGTAAATTAGATTAGATTGCAATCCCTGGGGACAGCATGTAATAGATAGATGCATCACCTGGAAGCACCGTGGAAAGAGCCTCATTTAAAACTTCAATACCAGCTTCCCAGCCCGTAGTCATCTCTTCGAATAAAGCAGCACAACAAATGGAAGCAATAGAATTATCATCTATAGTTCCACGTCTCCATGTTGCTTGTATGATCCTTACTTGTTCCTTAAATCCTTGGCGGGCCCTCAGCAATTGCAAACTTGATGGCCCGCTTTTAAAAGGACTATACTTTATCCCACATCCTAAACAAGAAAGAATGTGCAATGCACGTGCTGACGATTCTGAACCCCCAGAAGAAGTATCAGCAAGCTCCACTTCCGCATACCAAAGAAATAAAAGTGAGGCATTCGATTTAGCATCCTGCTCAATAGAAAGACGACATTAAACATCGCCATCACTAAAAAAGAATAATTGAAATTTCACCATCAAAGAGAGTTTGACATTTTACTAACTTTTACATGCTTCCAAAGTTGTAATATGTATTCTTTACGATAAAAATTAGTATTTAAACAGACATGCTTGTAGGGTCTAATATCCAAGATGTTGTAAAGATTATCTTACCCATGGGAGACCTTCGATAGATAACAATGCCATGTCGAATGCTTTTCTAGCATATTCTATATTTCCAAATGCAGCTTCTCTTCTTGCATAAACACCACATAGATGTACATCCTGTGCCAACAAAGTGAAGAATACACTAAACTTGCAATGCAAAATCGAAATCATTACAAAATTGAAAATAGAGAGATGTGGTATGACGTGCACAAGTATTTTTTTTAATGCCCATCTTCCAATATACAGCTTATCAAGCGTTACATCTGATGAAAATTGTTTTCACTCATATTTCATAGTAAAATGAAATTATACATGACAAGATCTATACCCGGTGAAACTGTTTCAAAATAAAAATAAATGTATTATTGGAAGATACAACTATATTAGAATCTTTCTTCCATAATGTATTACAGGCGAAAAAGCTAGTGTTTTTAATAGGAAAATGCTCTTAACTTTTCACTAACTAGGTGATTTAAGTTTTTAAACAGTTCTTTCTGACGCTGAACATATTTAAAATTTGAGTGATATATGATGAGGTGTTTCAGACTTATCGCATGCCAAGTTATTTCTCACTACAACTATTTGTAAGAATAGGAATAATTTTATTTGAACTAATTCAGGATGACATGTTCTTAAAGATAAATTTTCATGACAGACAATTATAAATATAAGGCCTAAAAGAATAATACGGGTATCTTAACTAATTATTTCACACTAAGAATAAATATGGCATACCTGACGGTTGCTTTTTATAAGGCTCTTGGCCAATGGCCGACATGGAGTGATCACCAGGCTACAAGAATTCATTCTGGTTTTCGATAGCTCTTCAGCAACAAGTGCAACTTCTTTCAAGATATAGTCATGCGGAAAAGCATTTAAACATTGTAGAGTAACATTCCGAACAAATTTCATCAGCTCACTCCTCAAATTTATGTTATCAAAACTGCTCAGAACATGCTCTAAACTGTAGCTATTCTGACAACCATCAGTTTTTCTTAACATTTCCTCAACTTTTCTCAAGTCATCCAACATGAGAAATGGCGGTGACTCCATCATTAGGGTTCCCTCAGCCCAACTTGAATTGTTAGTTGAAGACCTAAAGAGAATAAATAACAAGTTAATTAGTTAGTACAACTAATATGCAGAATTGGTGCAAAAGGATGTGAAAGCATGAGCAGAATGGACTGTCTGGGTACTAGGTCAAAACAAGTATGCAGGTCTAAATGGCTCGAATAAAACACTTTGTCCAAATAAAATTAAAACAAGTGTGTCAAATATGATTACAAACACTATATTATTTTATATATAATATAATCTTTAAACAAAAATATTTAGGAGAATTTACCCAATATAGAAACATATTCACCCACCTTCCATTAGAAATAGAACATAACCCGATTCCTCCCATTCATAAATAAATGGGTCGAAATTGCCACTTGTAGTGCAAATTTGTTTCACTTCGATTTAAAATCTTGGCATAGAACTACCATTAATCATAAATTGTAGAAAGGGTAGCCACACAAAGTCACAGACAAGTAGGGGAAAAACATAAATTCCTTAGAAGGTATCAAAAGAATTAGTTTTAACTTTTAAGATATACTCAGACAGTGAATAAGTGTGCTAAAAAGGACAGACATAAATAGGAAAGTGAAATAAGAAAATACGAAACTAACCACTGAGGAATTCTTCCCCCAAAGAATTCAATAAACTGGTACACCAGTGACAGGCGCACTTCCTCTGTAGTTATTGAGAACAAGTACTCACTGATATCCTCAAATAGTACTGCTCTTAAAAGTTGATCATCACCTTCTTTATCCATGACTCCATCCGTAAGTGAATTCCCTGCAATTTATAGTCACGACTCATTATTTACTTATCAATAACGAAAGTTGAGTTCAAAATTTGTTCTATATGCAATATGTAAACACCTGCATAGTATCAATCAAGCAGCCACAACAAAACACTAACTCAGAAGTCCTATAATCCCAAAAAAGATGCACAAAAGGAAAAATTGTCATGTCACAAACTGGACGAGGCAATTTCGAGCCATATACTTTCAACAACAACAACAATACCCAACCCCGTCTCGAGCCATATACTTATAAATGGGTTGTGTTTTATCTCAAACAAGTTAAATCAACGTAGTAAGCAGAAGGGGAACATGTAAAACGGTTTAAATGTCACCTAATGTCTATTTCAATGCATACAACCTCCTATATCATTTATTTGAAGAGTTAGATTATTATGTAAATATGCAATAATAATCATTTGTAATCCTGATTTAAAAGAAAATATATAAAATAGTGTTTTGGGTCAAACCAACCCACCCCGGTTTATTTTGACACATACAAAGGATGACCTATTTTGGCCTATTACCCAACCCGCCCAACCATGCATCTCACTACCTCCATCACAAACTATGATTAAGAAGTGGAGTTGAGCAAAAGGGAAAAACGCACCTTGCGTACGAATAGGCATCCATTGATCAGAATCTCTTGATACCTCTTCTTCTGACCATCTCACCCACGTTGAAACGTCTTGGACCTCACCATTAGCTTCATTTTCCGCATTAATACCAAGCAACTTCATTAAAGCCTCAGTGTCGTCTTCCTCTTCTTTAGTCATCTTCATTAGGTTCATCACCATCATCCACTCCTAAATTATCTTGATGCTGATCAGCAACACTTTCACCTTTAGGTTCATGCCAACCAGACCAGCCACCTCCCTCTTCATCGACAGTAGTGGAAGACTCTTTCATCATTGCCTTTTGCCGTTGTTCTTCCTCTTTCTCTAACCAATTTGACCAACCCAGAGCCCCTTCCTCGCCAATTCGTGCACCACTACTATTCCAGAAATACTCAAATAGTCTGTGTTTACCCTGGTCAGAAAGAAGTAAAGATGGGCAAAACAAACTGTATTCTATTTGCGCTTGAAACAAAGCTGTGGCTAATTCTTGATAGCCCGTCTGCCACTCAAACCGGCATAAACTGACAAATATATTAACCAGTCCAAGTTCTTGTTGAACTAGAATAGGGTCAGCAGAGGGTTTATCATTCTGTCGAGCCTGTAAAACCAGAATGCAAGTGTGAAAGAATGCTCTTGAGTGAAAAAAAAAAATAATAATAATAATAAAAATAAATAAATAAATAAATAAATAATAGCAATTTAGAGTATAAGAAGGAAAAAAAGTAAGAATAACTTCAAATGAAAGCAAGGCCAAAGTGAAAATACGAACATAAGAAAAAGAGTTTTTCAAACAGGTATAAAACTAGCTTGGATAAACAAGTAGGTTTCTCAAAATGGGGGGTGACAGTTTGTTTCAAGGAGCCCGATATCTCCATGAATGAGATAAGGTCATTAATCTAGCTTTAACTATTTTGTCAAGCAATGATGCAAACCCCATAAACTATGAGCGTTAGAACTATCTGAAGGATAGAGATGTGCTAAATCTAGTAACTACTGTAGCAACCATTATTCATCTAAAACTGATTTTCATCCAAAAATATTTTTTATGAAAGAGTCCCTTCATGGGATTTGCAGTTAATCTCCAAGACATGTATATACAAAAGATATATGAGAGGAGGTTGAAACATTAAGATCCAATGAAATGATGAAGCAAATAATCAGCACTAATGGCTAGCAAAACTGTCCAATGGTTACTCAAGAGCCAAATAAACAACACCTTTGAATACTCATGTTATGGGTAGGTACTAAGAGTGCATTTAGTTGGAGAAAAATTTCTTAATTTCTATTTTCAGTTTTGTAAAGAAAAGGAGTTGATTAAATTTTCCACAAAACTTAGAAAACGCGTTCATGTGACACTGTTTTCTATTTTGAAGAAAAGAAGGGGAGTTACAACAAGGAAAACACAAAAAATGTGTTTTGTAGTTTCCCTCGTTAAGTTGGGAAATGCATGTTTTGTGTTTTGTAGAGAATGTGTTGGAAAAAGTTTGATTTGAACGCAATCTCTACTTTCCTTTTTTGTACAAAACATTTTGTAGAAAAAAAGGGTGTTTTCTTTCAACTAAACGCACCCTAAATATGGATCACGTGCAATCATCATATGCAGATGCCTTTTTTGAAGGATACACCATAGATGTTCCCTCAAAGTCAGAATTATAGATCCTCTTTAATAGTATAGGACTTGTTTTGTCAAGTTGTTAAACTACCTCTGCTATGGAACTATAAACAGGATATTGTTAGTGCATTTTAAAGTAGAACTCCTTGTAACTCATAACATTTTGATATTAATAAAGAAAAAGTTTACCAATTCTCTCTCAATCACCCAGACACACTAATCTCTAATCATTCGATCCAAGCTCATTCTAAAGTTTAGGGACTAGTCTTGTAAAGTAGTCAAACTTCTCCCTCTATGGAAGTATAACTAGAGGAGGATAGTTTATTTGTTAGTGTGCATGTATTGTAACTAATTGTAACTCACATAATTCATATCAATAACGTTCTCATTCTCTCTAATCTCCTGTGCTTATCAATTGCTTATCACACATCCAAGCTCGTTCTAACAAAACAATTGGTTTGTGTCAGGCCACAAGTCACTACATGTCTACACCTATTTTTAAACAGGTCCAGCCTCATAAACTGGTAGGCTTCTTTTTGTCAAACCCTTCCCCAACAAAACTGCAATGACTATTACTTCTAAAGAATAATAAGTAGCTTAAAATAGTAGTATAGTTCTTAGCACTAGAGGTGACAATTTCCACCCATCTACTTGGGTAGTGTTGTCAAACGGTTTTGACAAAATCATTTGTTTTTATGTAGTATAAAATCTCCTGAATCAGATTTCTACCTAAAACGGGGTAGAATCGACCCAAAGTCTATTTCAAATGCATACAATCTCCGAAACCATTTCTATTCAAAAATATGGAGTACTATTGTAACAATAACTTTTTGCAATCATTATTAGCAGCATCAGCTATTTAAATGAAACTGAGTGGATAAAAAAAGTGTTTGTGGGTCAACCCGTTTCAAACCCTTCAAAAAACTATCAATTTTAACTCATTACCCACAGCCCGTTTGAACCACCAATATTGCCACCTCTACTTAGCTGTCTTAGCAAGTAGCAACATGAAAATGTTACTGAAAGTCACTTGGGTTTTAGGTTTCTTTACAAGAACAAACAAGACACTTATAATAAATTTAGTGAACATAGCATAAACATCAAAATTGTGCACCTGCCTATGCAGCTTGCTACATGCAGCTGACAGAGCCTGAATCGCGTTGGCAAACATCTTCCTCACTTCAGAAACTTTAAATTTTGAAAATTCTCCCTGAACAAGCCATAGAAACTCCCTCCATAGGTTATAACTCCCTGAATTCTGTGCAAGTAACTTCTCCCATCTACCAATCAATACGTCGATATTATCTCTTCTATGATAAGCATTCATAAGCGCAAGAATTAATTCTTCATTATCAGGATTAAGCTCGGTTGCCTTCTCCAAAATGCTGATCTTCTTCTCCAATGTTTGTAAACGAGCACCTCTTTGTGCCTGTCTACTTTCAACTTTATCTTGGAAATTAGCAAATTCTAACCAAAATTTTTCGTTATGAGGCTGCTCTCTAGTCATCTTATTAAACTCTTTCGTCTTCCGTAATACCTCATCTTCCCATGATTCCTCAACTAACGACGAATCTTTAGGTTCATCATCAACTGTCTCTTCTGAAATGGGTATAAAATCAGTAGCAATTTCTGGGGCTGAATCTTTCGGAGCAACAATTCTAAGTCGCTTAAAGTTCTTATGGTGCTCCAATGCAGCATACTTAGCAGACCAATAACGACCTTCTGATCTAAGTTTGCTGTCTAATGAATTTACATCATTATCCACATCAAACTCCAAATTCCTCATATTCAAGTTACGAAATGCATGGTAGTTCGACCCATAAGATTTGATTCCATGAAATATTTTGTAGCGGGCAACATCCATTCTGCACAAATTATTCCAGAATTAGTTACAGCAATAGTTAAGAGGAACATGTTCCAAAAAGTCATACTTATTTCTTTAACCAGCATTAATTAAACCCCTCAAACTGAAAAATGGCGATATATCAGTATCACTGAGAAAATTTTAGCACTACGATTCGTTCAAACAATCTCATAGCTACAGAATATTGAAACACATCTCATGACCTCCAACAAAATCCTAAGAAAATATAGCGTCTTGTATTTCATTAATCGTCATCCAAAACCTCAAACTAGAAAACATATATAATAGATTCCTAAATGTACTAGTTTTAACCTTATTATGTGAATAAGCGGGTGTTTGTTTTGGCTTATATAGTGGGCTTATAGCTTGTATGGTTTTAGGCTTATGTTTCACAAGCTCACTTTTTGTGGCTTATTTTGAAATTTCCGGCTTATATAAGCTTACTATGACATGATAAACTTATAAAAACCAAAAAGTTTTAAAATATGCCACAAAAGTGAGCTTATGAAACATAAGCCTAAAACCAAAAAAACCATAAGCCCGCTATATAAGCCGAAACAAACACCCCCTAAGCATACTGTTTTCCCTTCGGTTTATGACTTCAATACATATAAACGTAAAAGGGATTGTTTGGATGTGCATTTAAACCAATGTCCAAATATTCAAATTCGAGCGCCTAAGTAGAAGCGCTTATGATTACATTCTCCTAATTATTTTAGGAGTCAAAACAATTAGTGGCTTACTAAGTACATACTTATTACTACTCACCGTAATCACTATCAAAACACGCCCAACTCCCAAACACCCGAAAATCATCTAAAAGTAACTCAAACAGATATCAATGACATAAATCTCACCTATAAAGACTCCCGAAAGCCAAATTATCCCGATCACCACGCGAATCAAAGTAATACTCCTTACTCGCACCCGTACCCACACCCGAACCCACTTCATTCGCCCATTTTTCCGTATTCTGTTTCCTAGAATCATCATCCCCCCCACCCCCTTTCTTCCTTTTCCTTCTATCCCTTCTACCCCTTTTCGTTTCGACATCCGAAAAATCGGACGATTCGACCAATTCGTACTGGCTCTTTTGCTGCTGCTGTGATGGTTGTTGTTCTTGTTCGTTTTCGGGTTCTTGGCTAAGGTGATCGAGATGAGAGGTGAGAACGTTGTTGAAGGTTGAGATGTTGGTGGGTGTGANTCCCTTCTACCCCTTTTCGTTTCGACATCCGAAAAATCGGACGATTCGACCAATTCGTACTGGCTCTTTTGCTGCTGCTGTGATGGTTGTTGTTCTTGTTCGTTTTCGGGTTCTTGGCTAAGGTGATCGAGATGAGAGGTGAGAACGTTGTTGAAGGTTGAGATGTTGGTGGGTGTGATTGTGAAGCTGGTGTTGGAGAGCCAACTGGGGTTTGTGACTTGAAGTGTTTGGTTTGGGTTTGTTGATGTTGGGGTTGTTTGGTTAGGTGGGTTTTGGTTGAAAACTGGGAATAATGATGGTGATGGTGAATCGTCTGCCATTGATGTTTGGGGAGGGAGGGTTTCTACTGTGATTTAAATGTTAAAAAGGGTTTTATTTTGAAGGTCGGAAAATTGAATATTCACTCACCTCGTCTTAAAATAGTTGTCTTATGATTTTTTTAAGTCTTTTTATTTTCGAATTTAACATAAGCTATTTTCTTTTGTCTTATAATACTTGCAAAATATATGAATAAATTATGTTTTAAATTTATTTTCATTGGTATAATTTGCATTTAAGTATTATATAACACAAATAAAAATACTTAAAGTCGAAGTTAGGGAAAAAAAATCAAAAAGTCAAAACAAGACCGTTTTTGAGACAGATGACTAATAAACTCATATAAGTGAATAAATTTCAAAAAAACCAAGAAAATGAGGCTTACGATTGAGACGGAATAAATAGCTCGTAAGTGTTTTGTTGTTTTTGCAAATACCGGTGATTATTATTAGTATCCAACATCATTGATTCCATTCAAAAAGAAAGTTCCTGTTCCCACAAAATGCCGTTATTTCACTTCGATTATCATTCTAAAGATGAAAAGTGCTTTTGCTAACTCTTTCTCGTCTTCAAAAAAGTATCAAAATTGTATAAAAGTTTAGGTTATTTCAACCTTATAAATAATTATTTGCTCATTATAAACCAAAGTATGTACTACAATTAATATATTCTTTTTAGTTTCAGAAGTGAATAATCGTGAGAACCATTATAAGTTTTTAAGTTGTATTTTGTTCGAGTAAGTCTTTTTTTTTTCATGTTTATTTGTTGGTTATTATTTTGTCTATTTTTCTGTGATGTGAGGATACGATAGTGTTGTGGTGTAATCATTATTACATTGTAGTCTTGTCTAGTCCCTCAAAGTAGTGTGTTGGGACCGGTATAGTCCTAACAGTAAGCCCATAAATACTTTTTGTTATCATGTGTTTTATATTTGTTTAATATGATCATTAAGGACTTTCGTTAAATCGCTTGTAAATGTTGATTTTAGGTCCATGATAGAAAGGCATGGTCGTGTCACGACATTTGGGACAAAAATTTGGAGTACCTTACGAGCACTACATAGCGACGTGAAGTTTGGAAAAGAAGACCCTGATCGCGATGCGAGCAATCTATCACAATGCGAACATGGTGTTCAGCCAGAAAACCCTAGTTTTTCCCTATAAATGTATGGCAACCACTAACCTTAAAAAAACAGCTTATACCCGTGAATTCAGAAAGAAAGAAGGAGGGCTCTGGAGATTGTGAAGAGGATAACAAAGCTTGAGATAATTCCAGTGGCGGAAAAAAAAGTTTACCAATTCTCTCTCAATCACCCAGACACACTAATCTCTAATCATTCAATCCAAGCTCATTCTAAAGTTTAGGGACTAGTCTTGTAAAGTAGTCAAACTTCCCCCTCTATGGAAGTATAGAGGAGGATAATTTATTTGTTAGTGTGCATGTATTGTAACTAATTGTAACTCACATAATTCATATCAATAACGTTCTCATTTTCTCTCTAATCTCCTGTGCCTATCAATTGCTTATCACACATCCAAGCTCGTTCTAACAAAACAATTGGTTTGTGTCAGGCCACAACTCACTACACGTCTACACCTATTTCTAAACAGGTCCAGCCATCATAAACTGGTAGGCTTCTTTTTGTCAAACCCTTCCCCAACAAAACTGCAATGACTATTACTTCTAAAGAATAATAAGTAGCTTAAAATAGTAGTATAGTTCTTAGCACTAGAGGTGACAATTTCCACCCATCTACTTGGGTAGTGTTGTCAAACGGGTTTGACAAAATCATTTGTTTTTATGTAGTATAAAATCTCCTGAATCAGATTTCTACCTAAAACGGGGTAGAATCGACCCAAAGTCTATTTCAAATGCATACAATCTCCGAAACCATTTCTATTCAAAATATGGAGTACTATTGTAACAATAACTTTTTGCAATCATTATTAGCAGCATCAGCTATTTAAATGAAACGGGGTTGTTTCTTTTTTTGTTAGCTAAGAGGATGTGTGGAGCCCACACCTATATGAACATCTTATTGGGGAGGGGCTTAAATTTTTTGCCTTGGGGATATAGACCCATTAGTGGAAAAAGTGGGTCCCTTTTAACAAAATAATAATATTAAATTGGTGGGTTCCACTATCTTTCCTCATAAAGTAAAAAAGAAACACCCCTTGAGTGGATAAAAAAAGTGTTTGTGGGTCAACCCGTTTCAAACCCTTCAAAAAAATATCAATTTTAACTCATTACCCACAGCCCGTTTGAACCACCAATATTGCCACCTCTACTTAGCTGTCTTAGCAACATGAAAATGTTACTGAAAGTCACTTGGGTTTTAGGTTTCTTTACAAGAACAAACAAGACACTTATAATAAATTTAGTGAACATAGCATAAACATCAAAATTGTGCACCTGCCTATGCAGCTTGCTACATGCAGCTGACAGAGCCTGAATCGCGTTGGCAAACATCTTCCTCACTTCAGAAACTTTAAATTTTGAAAATTCTCCCTGAACAAGCCGTAGAAACTCCCTCCATAGGTTATAACTCCCTGAATTCTGTGTAAGTAACTTCTCCCATCTACCAATCAATACGTCGATATTATCTCTTCTATGATAAGCATTCATAAGTGCTAGAATTAATTCTTCATTATCAGGATTAAGCTCGGTTGCCTTCTCCAATATGCTGATCTTCTTCTCCAATGTTTGTAAACGAGCACCTCTTTGTGCCTGTCTACTTTCAACTTTATCTTGGAAATTAGCAAATTCTAACCAAAATTTTTCGTTATGAGGCTGCTCTCTAGTCATCTTATTAAACTCTTTCGTCTTCCGTAATACCTCATCTTCCCATGATTCCTCAACTAACGACGAATCTTTAGGTTCATCATCAACTGTCTCTTCTGAAATGGGTATAAAATCAGTAGCAATTTCTGGGGCTGAATCTTTCGGAGCAACAATTCTAAGTCGCTTAAAGTTCTTATGGTGCTCCAATGCAGCATACTTAGCAGACCAATAACGACCTTCTGATCTAAGTTTGCTGTCTAATGAATTTACATCGTTATCCACATCAAACTCCAAATTCCTCATATTCAAGTTACGAAATGCATGGTAGTTTGACCCATAAGATTTGGTTCCATGAAATATTTTGTAGCGGGCAACATCCATTCTGCATTGTAATACAAATTATTCCAGAATCAGTTACAGCAATAGTTAAGAGGAACCTTCAAAAAGTCATACTTATTCCTTTAACCAGCATTAATTAAAACCCTCAAACTGAAAAATGGCGATATATCAGTATCACTGAAAAAATTTTAGCACTACAATTCGTCAAACAATCTCATAGCTACAGAATACTGAAACACATCTCATGACCTCCAACAAGATTTCCTAAGCATATATAGCGTCTTGTAAAATACAGATTTCATTAATCGTCATCAAAAACCTCAAACTAGAAAACATATATCAAAGATTCCTAAATGTACTAGTTTTAACCTTAATATGTGAATAAGGGGGTGGTTGTTTTGGCTTATATAGTGGGCTTATAGCTTGTATGGTTTTAGGCTTATGTTTCACAAGCTCCCTTTTTGTGGCTTATTTTGAAATTTTCCGGCTTATATAAGCTTACTATGACATGATAAACTTATATAAGCCGAAAGTTTTAAAATATGCCACAAAAAGTGAGCTTCTGAAACATAAACCTAAAACCAAAAAAGCCATAAGCCCGCTATATAAGCCGAAACAAACACCCCCTAAGCATACTGTTTTCCCTTCGGTTTATGACTTCAATGCATATAAACGTAAAGGGGGCTGTTTGGATGTGAATCTAAACCAATGTCCAAATATTCAAATTCGAGCGCCTAAGTAGAAGCGCTTATGATTTCATTCTCCTAATTATTTTAGCGTCAAAACAATTAGTGGATTACTAATCACATACTTATTACTATTCACCGTAATCATTATCAAAACACGCCCAACTCCCAAACACCCCCAATCAATAACACAAATTTCGAATATTTAACAAACAAAAGTCAGTAAATTTCACCTATAAAGACTCCCGAAAGCCAAATTATCCCGATCACCACGCGAATCAAAGTAATACTCCTTACTCGCAGCCGCGCCCACTTCATTCGCCCATTTTTCCGTATTCTGCTTCCTAGAATCATCATCCCCCCCACCCCCTTTCTTCCTTTTCCTCCTTTTCCGTCTATCCCTTTTCGTTTCGACATCCGAAAAATCGGATGATTCGACCAATTCGTACCGGCTCTTTTGCTGTTGATGTGTTGGTTGTTGTTCTTGTTCGTTTTCGGGTTCTTGGCTAAGGTGGTCGAGATGAGAGGTGGTGGCAAGGTTGTTGAAGGTAGAGATGTCGGTGGGTGTGATTGTGAAGCTGGTGTTGGAGAGCCAACTGGGGTTTGTGACTTGAAGGGTTTGGTTTGGGTTTGTTGTTGTTGGGGTTTGGTTGAAAACTGGGAATAATGTTGGTGTTGGTGTTATTTGTGGTGGCGATGGTGAATCGTCGTCTGCCATTGATGATGTTTGGTTGTTTGGGGAGGGAGGGTTTCTACTGTGATTTAAATATGTAAAAAGGCTTATTTTTGAAACTTGCAAAATTATTGATAAAATAATTGTCTTTTTATTTTCGATTTTACTAACATTAGCTATTTTCGTTTGAGTTATAATACTTGCAAAATATACGAATAAATTATGTTTTAAATTTATTTTCATTGGTATAATTTGCATTAAGTATTATATAACACAAATAAAAATACTTAAAGTCCAAGTTAGGAAAAAAAAAATCAAAAAGTCAAAACAAGACCGTTTTTTAGACAGATGAGTAATAAACTCATATAAGTGAATAAATTTCAAAATAACCAAGAAAATGAGGCTTACGATTGAGACGGAATAAATAGCTCGTAAGTGTTTTGTTGTTTTTGCAAATACCGGTGATTATTATTAGTATCCAACATCATTAGTTGTATAAAAGTTTAGGTTATTTCAACCTTATAAATAATTATTTGCTCATTATAAACCAAAGTATGTACTACAATTAATATATTCTTTTTAGTTTCAGAAGTGAATAATCGTGAGAACCATTATAAGTTTTTAAGTTGTATTTTGTTCGAGTAAGTCTTTTTTTTTTCATGTTTATTTGTTGGTTATTATTTTGTCTATTTTTCTGTGATGTGAGGATACGATAGTGTTGTGGTGTAATCATTATTACATGGTAGTCTTGTCTAGTCCCTCAAAGTAGTGTGTTGGGACCGGCATAGTCCTAACAGTAAGCCCATAAATAATTTTTGTTATCATGTGTTTTATATTTGTTTAATATGATCATTAAGGACTTTCGTTAAATCGCTTGTAAATGTTGATTTTAGGTCCATGATAGAAAGGCATGGTCGTGTCACGACATTTGGGACAAAAATTTGGAGTACCTTACGAGCACTACATAGCGACGTGAAGTTTGGAAAAGAAGACCCTGATCGCGATGCGAGCAATCTATCACAATGCGAACATGGTGTTCAGCCAGAAAACCCTAGTTTTTCCCTATAAATGTATGGCAACCACTAACCTTAAAAAAACAGCTTATACCCGTGAATTCAGAAAGAAAGAAGGAGGGCTCTGGAGATTGTGAAGAGGAGAACAAAGCTTGAGATAATTCCAGTGGCGGATCCATGATTCTGAATTATGTGTGGCACGATTTTTGGCTCATTTTGTTTTATGACTAATTTTTAGCTTTAATTGTTCATTGACTTAAATAAAGTAACTGTTTTTGTGAGTTTAGTTTGCGGATTCAGATTTTTCGAGATTGATGGGATTTTCATTTATGCATTACCATTGTTGATAATAAAAGATAATCAAGTTACTTATAACAAAATAGTGTGATTTTAAGTTATATTGTTTGGTAATACTGCATACCCATGAGTCTATGACAAATTTGTTACTTTAAATAATCCATCTTTTTGTAACTTTAAAAATTTTAATTAACAAATTTAACTATGAGTATGACTATCATCAAACACTCTGTCATTATTCATCCTATGAGTGAAAGTTTTAATGTTGCATACCTAGGAGTCTAAAACACAAATACCAACTTAATAAAATGACAAAATAGTGTAAAAGTGAAAATCACTATTGATCCTCTTCTTACTTATCTTTTTCTCTTTCTTCTTCTTCAAAACTCATCACTTTCACAGAACTAGCTCCAAATACGGTATAACATTTTCACATAACTAAACATTTTCAAGAAAATATCACACTTCATCAGCTAAAAATATGTGTGGCACGTGCTATAGGTGGCTCGCACTTAGCTCCGCCCCTGGATTATTCTATTGTCCTACATCGCGTGTTACTCAGAATGATAATTATTTCCAATATGATTGTTGGTTAAATTCGTTTGTTCACTCGTTTTTTATGTAAGCTGGTTGATATAATAATTAGGGTTTATTTTGTTATATAGTTGCACATGTTATGTTTATCTAAAGATTCAGCCGTATATATATTTATGATACACCCTACTATTACATAGTTTCATTGGTTCGATCATGGTTTACCATCACTATATTGTACACTTTACACGATAGGTCCACGTACTGTCGGTTGTAATAGGTAGTCGGTTAATTAGTTCTTACTATAAGTTTTAAAACTCGGTTACACACATCAATAAGGAAGAAATGAATGACATTGAGTTGTTACTATTTAAACATGATCTTTAGTTTTAATGGTATGTTCTTTGTTTAAATTTTGCAATCGGGTATGCCTTTTGATCTTTTAAACATCCTGTATATTTTAATTTATTATTTACAGTTTATTGTTTATTTAATTTGTTGATTGGTTTTATACAATAACAATGTATATGTTTCCTTATAGTGACAAGCTATAACATAAAATCTCTTATTTTATTCATATTAATAAAACTCGATATACAATATATGTAAATTTATGAGAGACGGAATGCAAATAAGAAAGATAACTTTCAATTCTCAGTTTATCTTTTTTCAATCATATCACACGAATTTACTGTATGGACCAAGAGGAGTATGTTGTATATTTCATCTTCGGAGGGAATGTGAGCAGTGGTGATAGCGTCTAACAGTATAGTAAGCACGTCGAAAGGTGATCCATATCAAGTTGCACGACTAGAATTGATGAATAAATAGTTTGAAATATTGTCTGAACGCATTAGATGCTCCATCAATTCCCTCTCACCAAAACTGTACGAAACATAAAGTTGTCCTTGAGATACAGCCGAGCCAACTTGCACCGCGGAACAAAAAGCTCCATTGCCGCCTGTCTGGTAAGCATGATCATAAAGCTCTTTCAGTGACTTGTGAACTTCTCCAATATATCTATCACCACCCATAAGACAGTGACAATAAAGCTTGATGACAAGCACAAAACCATGATAATGTATTCCCAACTCATCTATAGCATACTTTATGGTGTGATGCCATGCTGGATTGGTATGGCCATGCTTATCAACTGGAGTTCGTCTTTGTTATCTTTTGTTGCCACCAATAACCACCTATTGTAAAACCATAATATGCCTCAACAAATTAACCTTATATAAAGATGCTTACATTTACAAGTGCAAAGATATGTAAAAGAAAATATAAAACAATACTAAGACCTAAAATTGTATATAAAAAAAGGGAAAATTCTCGAAGTAGATTTGACTGATTACTTTCTAGATCATTTTTTTTCTAGCTTAAAATAGACCGGATGCCTTGGCAACTTGCACTACCCAACCACGTGCTGCCATGTGTCCCATATTTTTATATCAAAGTAGACTAGTTGCCCTATCATTATAACAAAATAGACCGGTTGCCCTATCATCACCTCGTAATCACAAACGGGACACATGTCACTTAATGGTTTGAGTTGCCTAATAATGCAGTTGCCCGCGTTCTAGTTCCCGCTCACCCAAAATAATGATCTTAAAAGTTATCAGTCATTACGACAACCGGTCTACTTCAAGAATATTCCCATATAAAAAAGGTATGAGATAATAAGTGAGAAAAAATAAAGATACAATTGCTCAAATTCCTTCTCTATCTTTTGGCTTCACCTTTGTGGCTTTGTCAATATGGACACAGGGGCGGAGCCAATGGGGTGGCTAGCGGGTGCTCGGCCACCCCCAACCGACCCAACTAGCCCAACTTGTAACTTGGTTTCCGGTAAAATTTTTATGATGCCTTCAATCTAGCCCCTGCCAATAACCTATATCTAAACACACCCATGGTTATTACGTTCCTAAAATGGTAATTGTTTGGTGCACTCACATAAAGAATTGTTGAAGATAAAGAGTGAAGAAGATAGATGCAGGGGTAGTGGGGGAGGAAGAAAGGTTGGGAAAAAGTCAAAAAGGTAGATATCTTATATACTAAAAGACTAAAGGTGTGTTTCTTTTTTTTTCCTTAGCTAAGGATTCATATGGGTCCCACTTCCATATAAGTCTCTTAATTGGGAGGAAATGATAAATTAAGCCTTGTGAATATAGACCATTTAAGGGAACTTTATGGGGCCCATCTAACAAGTAATAATATTAAATAGAATCCCTTAGCTAAGGGAAAAAAAGAAACACCCCCTAAGTAGTCTTATAAATGTAAAGGGGTCTTAATAAATGTCTCATGAATTGATTGTGATATGTGGAGGCTTCATGTGTAAGTACCTTGGTTTAAGTTTCATGCTTAAGTGGTAAGTACATATGACCTATACATTTAGTAATCTAAACCTCAAAGAATACAAACCAAAAATGCCATGAATGCATAAATTAAACACATCAATTAGTGGTTAGTCTTTTCACCTTCCCGTCTATGAGTTACAAATATTTTATCAACTATATAATGTGTCAAAAATCACACACAACAACCACAACTTCCTCCACACCGCGTGCACATTGGGCTACAACTTATTATGGTGGTAAAGTAAGCATCATATCGTCTTACTTATTTAGCATATTGATTTATATTGTTTTATTTAAATTTCACGTGTGTTTTGTGTGTGTAACAATGTAGGACATAAAGATGGTGCTTAGGAGGTTTGGTAGTAACATCATCTTCTCTAATGGTTTAAGAGATCCTACACATCGTTGTCTTATCAATTAAGTGGAACATGCACGAACATTTTCACTTTGATCGAAAATGCAATATATTGATTAACTGTATTTAAGTTACTAACGATCAACTATATCTAATTGTTTTTTGTAGCGCGTCAAGAAGCATTAAAGAAAGAGATCGAGAAGTCACAAAAATTGTATCAAGAACAAAACATGCAAAATGCCAATAAACAACAACGACAAAGACAACAACAACAAGAACAACAACAAGAAGAACAACGCCACGGGCACCGGTGGAATGAATACTTAGCATTCATATTAATAGTACGTTACAAATTAAACATGCAATATTTTACTTCATGTAATACCGATAAACGGGCTAATACTATTGATTCGTTAGCAAGTAAGTTTATTGAAAATAATGTGAAGAGCATTCAATTTTTAGTCAATAATTATTACTATACTTTGTTGGTGCATTTTAATATTTTTGCTCTTAATGTAGTTTTTTGTCTTGCGGTGTGTTAATGTCACTTTCTTAATTAAACTTCTTGGAATATTGCGTGACTTTGATATTTGATATGACCGTGTAAATTACGTCGATGTTACATATTGAAAATGGTAGTATATAATAAAAATATCTTCACACTATCATCTTAACAATGAGAATCTTCTAAATCGAAGAAGTATATAAAGGAGAAGAAAATTGGTTTAGTTAAATGTCGGGTATATTGATTGATTGGAGCGGGTTTATGATTCGGACTTGGGTCATTGGATCTGATTTTTTATTATACGAGTTATAATTTATACTCTTGAATATACTAATTACTTTAATGTTTTATGTTTTTATAGTTTTGTTAAAAAGGAAATTTGTTTTATAGTTCACTTTTAATAATGCAATTTATTTGAACAACGAAGTCCGGCTTTCACAAAAAATGAGAGTTTCAAACATAAACCGAAAATTAGTCCCGAACATTACAAAAAAAAAACAATTAGATCCACCATGTGTGCATTGCATGGGTCCTGAGGCAGTCCAAACCTGTGTGCATCGCACGAGGATGAATATAAAAGGTTTCCAACATTAATGTCATCGCTTCATATTTAAAATAATTTATGTAACTTATACATATTAAAAAATTATATGTGAAGAGACTCTTTTCAATGTAACATCTTGAAAAAAGTCTCTTCACATATACTCTTTTAATGTCAATAAACTATTTTAAATGTGTGCCATGCTTAGAAATGTGATACCATCACAGCTTAGATATATAATGATGAAAATAAGTGCCGAAGATTACGCTATAAAAACTTATATACAGCCCATGTGCAACTCAATAAAGTATTTTAAATACGTATAAAGCTTAGCAAATGTGTGGCACCATGACAACTTAAATATAAAATGACGAAAATAAATGCCGAATATTACGCTATGAAAACTTCTATACAGCCCATGCACGTATTTTAAATCTATGAAAACTTCTATACAGCCCATGTGCATCATTTAAAGAAAAATTTTCAAATATAACAAAATAAACCCTTGCNAAAACCCATGACATACACAAGTTCAAAGTATCAAATAAAAGAGCCTAAATAAGTACCCAATATAACACGTCAATAAACTATTTTAGAAAAGTTGTGCTACCATAACAACTTATATAATAGTAAAAATAAGGGCCGAAAAATACACTATGAACACTTACATACAGCCCGGTGCAACGCACGGGTGTTCATGACTAGTAGTAGTAATATTTGTGTTTGTTAAAAAAAAATATATATTTGTGTGTGTAGTACTAGTACCTACACAACTTTTTGTCAGATTTCATTGGAAAGTAGAAAACTCATTTATTCAAAAATTGTGTAGTACTAATTTTTATTTTAGTTGTTAAGGCAACTTTTTAAAAACCTTTTAAAAACAGTAAAGCTAGAACTTATTTAATTTACGGAGTTTATGTAAAATTTGTTGATTTGACAACATGTTAATTGTAGTATTTTGTTGATGTTTTAAAGTCATTTTTAATGAACCCTCCGGGTAATCAATCTATAACCTGTACATTGTTATATAAATTATTTATTGCTCCTCTTAATATAGATTCTTGGTGCCCCTGTGTGTATGAAGGATAGTCATCCATATATACTTGGGGTGCATGCTCATGGAAAAAAATAAATAGATAAATAAATAAAATTAGTGGTTCACATTCTCTTTAAATTACAATAACCTTGGTATACAAATTAGCAGATTCAGAGTCATATATTGATGTGAAATAGTGTACGAGTGAAAAACAAGTAACCAAAAATTACTGTGTATTATTGTTTACTTTTGGTGATAACCAAAATTAATAGGGTAAACTGCAAAAAAATGTCCCTAAACTTTCTCGATTTTGCAAAAAGTGTCCTCATACAAGAATTTTAGCAAAAAATGCCCCTGAACAGGTTTCCTTAGGCGAAAAGTGTCCTTGAGGATGAAGTTTGTTTGCAAAAATGGTTTTTTGGCCTAACGAGCGTTAGGGAGCCCGTTAGTCAGCCCTCACGTGCGTTGCACGTGAGGGTATTTCTGTCTTTTCACTGTTCCCGCCATCAAATCCACCTGACGACCCATTAATTATCTTTGCAACTTGTGTTGAGGGACATTTTTTGCAACAAACGTTTATACTTTTCATTCTTATACAACACGAGTGAGCATTAAGTGTTACACACTGAATCTACACTTACTGCTCATCATCTTCTTCGCATTTTGCACCCAAAATTCTTGTTCAACTAAAAAAATGGTTCTTTGCGCTTGCGGTCTCCAATGCGTGGTTAGAACTTCGTGGACGAATAGGAATCCTGGGAGGCGGTTCTACTCGTTCCCCACATATGTAAGTTTGACTGCTGATCAAACAATATTTATGTTACATTTTACAAGTAGCCTATGTTTTCTTCTTTATAATTACATTTCTTTCATTTTATAGAACTCTAGATGTCCGTTCATCGGATGGGTGGACCCTCCGATGTGCGACCGCTCTCTCGACATCATCCCTGGTTTACTTAGGACCAGGGATGCTTTGGAAGATGCTCTGGCTTTAGAGCAGGAGAAGGCCGACTGGGAGGAGCACCGGGCAAATGAGGAGGAGACCCGGGCAAACCAGGCTGAGCTGCGGGCAAAAATGGAGGAGGAGCGGGCTAAGAAGCTGAGGAAATACCTTATCATTACTTGGGTTTTGTTCGCTTCTTATGTTTACTTGCACAATTGAGACTTTGGTGTGGGTCAATGTGGGTTGGTTTTTGTGTTTTGTGGTAGTTAATGGTGGTTATGTTAGGTGTTTATGAACAATGTAGTTTGTTGATGGTTGATTATGCAGTTAATGTACATTATGGTATGACATCAATGGTTCAAGTATCTTTAATTATCTTATTTGATTTGTGATATTTGTTTGTTAAGTAGGATTATGATTCTTTATGATTCATGTTCTTTGTTGTTAAGTAGGATTATGATTTCACCAATATAACGAGTAATGGAGTAGGAATATATCTGTTATGTGTTGATAATGAACCAGTGGAATGAAGCACCAACATTTTACTTGTTTCATTCTTATATAACACAATTTGCATAATGTTTATCCGAAATACAACAAGTTTTCCAAACATAAATGAAGCAACAACATTTTACTTGTTTCATTCTTATATAACACAATTTGCCTAATGTTTATCCGAAATACAACAAGTTTTTCCAAACATAATGTTTCTTGAATTACATCTTTCATCTTTAGAGGATTCATCCAAACACATCATCTGCTTTTGACTTCTTAGTCACCTTCTTTTGTAACAAATGACCTGGTCTCTTAGAACTTTCCACAACCACCTCTGTTTCCATGGGCACAAATATGTTTCTATTCTTTTTAGCTTGATTATACAACTCTTCAATCTCCCCATCATCTACACGAGCCAAATCTTTGAGTTTGCGATTGTCCATATTCTTTAGATACATACACATGTGTCTCTGGTATGTATTAAAACACACACCTTTATTTGACCTAAAACCCGACCAAAAGGACCAAAAACTAACCATAAATGCCAAATATCTTGTGTTTTTGCGTTTGTGATTGTGCAGGTAAGGATATTTCAATAATGGACATAAAATCAAAGAAAACCGACAAAAACGAGCATGAGAATGGAAAGTGTCAAAAGCCGAAGCCGGGGAAGTCAAAAGGTCAAAGGAAAAGTTCAAAAAGTCAAAATCAATCTCGGGGAATCATATCTCGTCAGAAAATATCTTTAGAGCAAAGTTTAGAGAATCTACAAGTTTGGTCCCTTAAGAATTGGAAAATGACAACTTTAGTCCCTTGAAGATAATTTTTGAAGAAAATGACAAAAGAAGTCCTCAAAAAATTCAATGAAGTCAAGACTGGCCCTTGGATCTTAATTTGGAAAAATGGCAGAAGTGGTCCCTGGAATTTCAGAATATACACTTTTGGTCCTTGATATTTTACTAAACACTAAAATCCTAAACCTTTTTAAAACCAACCGGACCCTTATATATAATTAAACCCAAAACCCTTTTCATCCCTTGGCCCAGGTCCACACCAGCCCACACCCTTGTATTAATAACCCTCAAAGCCCACTCCCGTTTTTAATATTAACCCGGTCAAAACTTTATCCCAGTCAGACAAATATATAAAAATTTACCCGCCCCTTTTCCCCCAAAGTTACCCAGAAAACACTGTTACATGAACCCCAAGTTTTACCCCGTACAATTTCACAGGAAATAAGGGTACTTTGGTACAATTACTCGCGATTCTAGAAGACTCTGACATGGCAGGCCTGCCATGTCAGCAATCCGTGTGCTTTGATTGATGTATTGCAGCTGGCACAAGATCCAAGGGTCCTAATCATTGCTTATGATTGAAGCAGAGATCAAGGGTCGTGATTGAAGGGTCTAGCAGCTTCCAACAAACGCTAGTGAAGCCCTCCCCTCAGCTATAAATAGAACCCCATCCTTTAGTCATTGGTGTGTAATTTTTTAGTATTGTTATGTTGTCCGTTTAACTTTGTAATGAATCTCTTAATGTAATTTACTCAATCTATTAATAAAAATTTCATTTTTAGTATTACTTTTAATAGCAATTGTAATTTAAATTCTATTTTCAAGCATTCATTTAAGCTCTTTCTCTTGTTAGTTTAAGCTAGTATAAGCTATTTTGTTACTTTTTTATTATTTCAAAAGCATTAATTAGATTAAATCTCAGTTCTAAATTGTTTTTACTTTACTAAATATTAAAAAAAATCAAATCAGAAAAACAAAGAAAAAAAAAATGTTTTCAATTACTTAATTTGGCTTCAATAAGCTTTTTCTCAGTTTATTTAGTAGTTTAGGCAGATTATCTCTCATTAGCTCAAAAGTCAAATAGTCAAATAAGCTCTCAATAAGCTCCTAGCTTTTCAGAAGGGGTTGAAGGTCCTGTGTTCCTGTTTAGAAGCCTATTTAAAGATAGGCTTAGTGCAAAAGTTAGCCTCTGTTCAGCTGAGGCTTGTTTGTAAGCTTCCCTTTCCATTTTTTTAGTCCATTTTCTATAATATTTGCTTATTTGCTTATCTTTTGCTGAGATCTGTTGTTATGTGCTTATTTGATGTATTTGATTCAGTTTGATGCTATTATGTTGCTATCTGTTCATTAGATCTCTTGTTGTTCATTACTAGTTCCTTAACTGCCTAAAATTGCATCGGTGGATTAGGTTGTTATTTGCTGTCATCTTTGGTGTAGGTGTGCTTAATTCAGTAAGTTATCAGTTAGGGAAGGCTTAGTTGGTAATAGCAAGGCTTAAATCTATCAATAGCTTCATAAAAGTTAACATTAACTAGTTTAAGGGGTGTTTGGTATAGTAAGGTTTACTGAGTTTAAGTTGTTTGTAGGTGGTTAGCATAGTTCATACAAGTCACATTAGGTATATATAGGGTAAGTGAACCATAAAATTCAGTACTAT
This sequence comes from Artemisia annua, assembly GCA_014162995.1. NCBI lineage: Eukaryota > Viridiplantae > Streptophyta > Magnoliopsida > Asterales > Asteraceae > Artemisia > Artemisia annua. Next base: position 26,378 of record LBNU01017065.1, on the reverse strand, counting down.
ATCATCAAATAGTCAAAATCACATAAAACTCTTCATTTTGCATAACTGATGGTATTTTTAGGTTGCATAACCATATAACTAGTTTCATAAGTTGATTTATTAGCTTAATTCAGTGATACATTAGCTTATTACATCATAGTTCATCAGTTTAGATCATTCAAAGTTCAAAATAGTCAACTGAGTTTAAAATTTTTAAAAAGTCAAAATTGCATAATAGGTTCTTAAAACAATTTTTGCTTTATATTTCATTACCTCATTTTTAAACCAATCATTCTGAAATTTTGGAAAAAAAAGGTTTGGAAGCTAAATAAGTTAATCCATATTTTTCCAGATTTTTAAGATTTTTTCTAATAAGCTTGAGAAGAGCTTCTTTGGAGCTGTTTTCAGCAAAATACCCCTGCACCAAGGGACCTGTCCCATCTCAGTCATGTTCATGAGTGTTTAATTCCCTTATTACTTGAGCTTCTTGTGTGATAATTGGTTCATTTGATAGCTAGTAGTAGTGGCTTGTTGATTGTAAGCTTTGTTTGGAGCTAATAGCTTGATTATTAGCTTATTTTTGGCTTGATAAATGCTCATTTGGGACTGCAGTTGCATGAGTTGAGTTTGTTTGGTTGAATCTTGCTTCCCTGCTATTTCTAGCTTGATTAGTTGATTATTGCAGATTGTTTAGATTGTATAAGTGTGGTCTGAACTTATTTGAGCCCCTAGAATAGCCTTTGATCTGAGCTTGTTGCCTATTGAGTGCATTGTAGCATTTGTTCAAATCAATTGTTCACTGTGGAGCTTTAGATGTTTTCAGCTTAAGCTTGTTGAATCAGTGCCTTCTAGCCTTGTAGTCTAGCAATTCTGAGCTTGTTCCAATAGGTTGAGTAGTTGCATTAGCTTTAGTCTTTTTAAGTTTGCTAGTGTTCTTGCCGTGTTAGCTTTTGCAATTTAAAAATCCCTCACAAGCTTTTTAGTTCAACTGTTGTTCTTTGTGAGCTTGTGCTGAGCTTAATTTAGATTTTCATAACAAAAGTTTTCACAAAAAGTCTTTCATTTTAATAGCTTAATCTATTTTTAAAAG
>LBNU01017065.1:12161-24331 GCA_014162995.1 Artemisia annua | reverse complement strand
TTTTTACTTTGGTTTCTTTTTAGTATATGCTCACACGTTCACGGTCGAGATTAATCGATAAATCTCCGACCATACCGATTCAACACTATCGCAGACGTCGTAAACGAGCTAATGTATCCGAGATACGTACTCTTGTTGAAGCACCCATCACCGAGATGGCCGATCAACGAACTATGCAAGAGTTGCTCCAATGTCCCACCGAGGGATATGGAGACACAATCGTTTTACCACCGATACTTTCCGATAATTTTGAACTTAAAACCGGTTTGATTCAACTTGTCACGTCAAATCAATTTCACGGTTTTGAGAGGGACGATCCTCACGCACACATCCGATGGTTCAATAAGTTAACTTCGACCATGAAATTTAAGGATGTCCCTCACGATGCTATTAAGTTGATGTTATTCCTATTTTCACTCGAGGGGGCGGCCCGGATTTGGCTCGAAAAAGAACCCCCTCGTTCCATCACTACATGGGAAGAACTCGTCTCAAAATTCGTTAATCATTTCTTTCCACCGTCTAAAACGACTAATTTTAAGAATGATATAACCAATTTTCAACAACGTTTTGATGAGAACTTTGGTGAGGCATGGGAACATTTTAAGGATCTTCTTCGAAAATGTCCTCACCACGGTTTCTCCGAATTGCACCAAATCGACACGTTTTATAACGCTTTGACCCAAAACGATCAAGATTCTTTAAACGCAGCCGCTGGTGGCAATATCTTGAATCGTACGCCAAGGATATTTTAACGATCATCGTGAACAAATCTAAGGTTCCGACTTCTCGTAACAAACCGAATGTTTCGAAAGTGACTTCTTTTACTACTTCTTCTTCATCGGTCCAATCATCGGAATTGGCCGAACTTACCGATGCAATTCGTTGCATGGTGAAAGAGTTTAAGCTTCAGAACCAGAAACCCGAGCCCGTTAAAGCCGTTACCGAAAAATGTGTGATTTGTGGTGGTCCCCATCCATATTATGATTGTCAAGCCACCGATGGCCAAGTTTATAATGCTAACGTAGCAGCCACAAACTTCAATCAAAACTAAGGTTTTCGTACTCAAAACAACCAAATGGGGCCACCCGGGTTTCCACCCATTCAAACTCATCAAAACCGTTATCCTCAAAATAACCAAGGTTATCAAAACCAAGGTTACAATCAAAACCGTGGAACCAATTTCAATCAAGCTCAAAATTAACAAGCCCCTCCACCACAACAAGTTTATCATCAACCACCACAACAAAGTCAACCTTCTCCCGAGCTTGCAAATTATATGAAATCAAACGATGTTAGCATGCGAGCTATGCAAAATCAAATCAACAACATGAGGGTTGAACTTAAGAAAGAGATCGACACGACCATGACTCGACAAACGAATGAGCTTAAGCAAATGATGAGTAGTTTTCTTCAAATGAATCAACCGTCGACGTCTAGTTCTGTTCCGAGTAATACTATTGCTAACCCGAGGGGTGATTTGAAAGCAATCACAACTCGAAGTGGTGTTTCATACGATGGACTCACGGGTCCGACTACCTCGTCTTCTCTTCCTCCTAAGGTAGTCGACCGTGAGACCGAGTCGACAAAGGACCCGGTAATTCCTACTAATAACTGTGAAGTTTGTTAGAATCCTTGGACCGTTTTGAGCATCTAGGGTAAACAATAACATAGACAATATTCAGCGGAATTAGAATAAACAACTATGTTATTGACACAAGGTTTTCATCATCATCGCCTCTAATTTTATTTGATCAGAATAAAACATGTTACCAATTGTAACAAGTATCAAAGACACCTTCGACCTTAAAGGATACGAACTAACTAGTTCTAGGCGTTTACAATGAACTACGCCCTAGAACACACACACACTTTTCCTGTAATATTACATTGTGGAAGACTCAATGATAAAACCTTAACCCTTGATCTCTTTATATAGAGAGATATTAGGCTTTACAAAATACTACGAGGGACTAATAAATATCTTCTTTAACAAGCAAGTCCCTTGTGTTTTATTCTTCTTTAATTGAAGAATTCTTCCATGTCACTTAAAGTCCTTCTTGTTTCATTCTTCTTGTTTTGTATCATCAAATCAATAAACCCAACAATCTTCCCCTATTTGATGATGACAAAACAAACACCTTCTTGTATGAACTTCCCTAGACGAAGTAGAAAAGTTGAGATAATTAAATCTCACCATGAATGAAAACAATCTTGTCTTCCCCTTAAACCATGCCATGCCACCACAATATTTCTTCCCCTTTTTGTTATCAACAAATAGAGAATGAATAAACCGTAGAAACTTCCCCTCGAGTGATGCATGTACATAAAATGATTCTTCAAATCTGTAGGCTTTATATATTGTTGAAGAAAACTAATCATTACCAATTTGATGCTGAAGTAGAAGAAACCAACCTTGTGTCTTATGCCTTGTACTAAATACGACTTCGAACGTATACTTCACGTATAGGGAGACCGCAATCTCTTGACAATAATCACTGAGCACAATAACGTAACTCCTTCAAGTGTTTTGTCAATTCGTAGCCACCTGAATGAACAAACAAGTTATCTTTAAACGTTGTCAGCCGTTTAAGATATGATAAGAACACAACCTTGAAAAATTCCACTGCATCATCAAAGAAGCAACAAATACTCCTCTTCTCCAATAAGAAAATTAATTCGAGCCTTTAAAAACATTTAAGAACAATTAAAAACAAAGTCCAATCTCCTTGTGAACTTCCCCTGTGTGTGTGATCCAAAACCAATCAAATCCGAGCAGCAGAATCAAACGCAGCAGCAGAATATTATAACTGGCAGTAGAATGAGTTTTGAAGCAGCAGTAGTATTAAAAATGTTGCACAACAGTAACATATCATCTCAGTTAACGCGCATTCTAATAGCCTTCATTCGCTGTACCTCTTGCAAAATACGACAATCCTCAATAAATACATCGATATCCCATTACTTCAGTACACGACAACCCTTCATAAAAACTATCCACTGACCTTAAAATAATCTTCCACTAATTAATACGTAGTACCATATATCAATTGCCCATGTGAGAATGAATTTGTCATCCACCATCCCATGATAATCAATAGACCAATGAAATCTCAATAACCACAACATATGAATTTAACTTGGTACGAGGTTACCTTCTAAATAATTAATCATGTGCAAGACGACAGATCGGATTTCATTGTACGAGATTTAATTAACTGCTCCACTTTACCATAAATGAATCTCGTATATCAGTGACTTCAATTATTATATTCACAAGCAATTAATAGGATGACAAACCTTTTTATTTATCTGTTGCTTGCGTAAAGAATATTTAGCACCGACCCATGTGTGTAGAATTGATAATGATGCCAACCAATGATCAGATCAGTACAAGAATTCCATTAATCACCAAAGAATAAATCGACCAATTTATAATTATATTATCCCATGTGCAAACAAATCACATTAAATTAGTACAATAAATCAGGCACTAAACATCAAACAGAATTAAGGAATCAATGTTTCTATGTAGTATTCTTGTCACACAAAACCAGAACAGCCGACACCCTTAATCAATAATAAATACGTGTGAGAATTTCTTTTCTTGTTGTACCATGTCGCCATACAGACAGATCGATAACTTTATAAAAACGATTAACATGAATAACTTTTTAAGAGATCGATCATACCTTTATCAATTTTGCTCTCTTCGACAACTAAACCTTGCGAATCCCTAGGTAACGAGCTCCCCAAGCACTGATACCAATTGTGGAGTTTGTTAGACTCCTTGGACCGTTTTGAGCATCTAGGGTAAACAATAACATAGACAATATGCAGCGGAATTAGAATAAACAACTATGTTATTGACACAAGGTTTTCATCATCATCGCCTCTAATTTTATTTGATCAGAATAAAACGTGTTACCAATTGTAATAAGGATCAAAGACACCTTCGACCTTAGAGGATACGAACTAACTAGTTCTAGGCGTTTACAATGAACTACGCCCTAGAACACACACACACACACGTTTCCTGTAATATTACATTGTGGAAGACTTAATGATAAAACCTTAACCCTTGATCTCTTTATATAGATAGATATTAGGGTTTACAAAATACTACGAGGGACTAATAAATAAATCTTCTTTAACAAGCAAGTCCCTTGTGTTTTATTCTTCTTTAATTGAAGAATTCTTCCATGTCACTTAAAGTCCTTCTTGTTTCATTCTTCTTGTTTTGTATCATCAAATCAATAAACCCAACAATGACGGAAGAACCGAAAACGTCCAACCTCCGGTTGTCCAACCGTCCAAATCCAAAGAAGTTGAGCCCGAAGATGCTCCTAAAGTTGAGATTCCGAAGAAAAATCCGAAACCGTCAATTCCTTATCCTTCTCGACTTAATGATCAAAAGCTCTGCGAGAAAACGAACCACCAAATGGAAAAATTCTTTCAGATTTTCAAAGATTTGCATTTTGATATAAGTCTCGCGGATGCTATTCTTTTGATGCCAAAATTTGCGTCCATGATTAAAAGTTTGTTGAATAATAAAGAGAAATTGTTTGAAATGGCTAAAACTCCTTTAAACGAGAATTGCTCGGCGGTTCTCTTTAAGAAGCTTCCCGAAAAGCTTGGAGATCCCGACAAGTTTCTTATTCCATGTAAGTTTCTGGGGATGGTTCAGTGCTTCGCCTTGGCCGATCTTGGTGCTAGCATTAACCTCATGCCTTTATCCGCTTGGAAGAAATTGTCTCTCCCCGATTTAAGTCCAACTTGCATGACCCTCGAGCTTGCCGATCGATCTACTTCCCGTCCAGTGGGAATAGCCGAGGATGTCGTTATCAATGTGGGAAAGTTCCATTTCCCCGCTGATTTTGTGATTGTCGATTTTGATGCCGATCCACGGGTTCCTCTCATTCTCGGAAGAGGTTTCCTAAGGACCAGTCGTGCTTTGATTGATGTTTAAGATGAAGAGATTACTTTGCGCGATGGAAGTGAAGCTGTCACTTTTAATTTGGACCAAACGTCGAGATACTCCTCCAATTACGATGTTGAATCTCTTTACCGTATTGATGTTATTGATCTTGCTACGGAGGAGTATGCTCAAGAGCTTCTCGGTTTTTCAAACAATGCTTCGAGTGGCAATCCTACTCCTTCTTCCGAACCAATTGTATCCGACTCTTCCCCTTCCCTTACTCCGTTTAAGGGAAGTGATTTCGTCTTGGAAGAGATCGAGGCTTATCTTTCTAATGATTCTATTTCTTCAGAAATTGATAATTCCGATATTGATCCGGAGGGAGATATCCGTTTGCTTGAAAAGTTGTTGAATGAAGATCCGACATCTTCTCTCCCTCCGATGGACCTTAAAATCGCCGAAGTTAAAGAAGTTGAGCCGTCTAACGAAAATCCTCCGGAGCTCGAGCTCAAGGATTTACCTCCTCATTTCGAATACGCTTTCTTAGAAGGGACCGACAAATTTCCCGTTATCATTTCTAAAGACCTTAAAGATGAGGAGAGGACCCGTCTCTTAGATATGCTTAAGAAGCATAAGAATGCCATCGCTTGGCAAATTTCTGACATAAAGGGCATAGACCCTCGTTTTTGTACTCATAAGATTTTGCTCGAAGATAATTTTAAACCCGTGATCCAACAACAACGACGGGTTAACCCATGATGTGACGAAAAGTGTACCGCTTTTCGGGGGTCATTTAATGCCTAAATCGTATTTATTTGATCAATTATTGCCCTAAATCGTTCCTTTTGTCATTTAGGTACTTTGGAGAAGAATTCTAGAAAAGGAAGCATTTTGGGATGTTTTTGGAGTATTAAAGTGAAGAATTCGACAAAGTGCTAAAGTCTGATGAATAGTACCCGTGACGGCGTCAAGGCTATAACGTGACGCTGTCAAGCCTTGGTAGGCCAGAACGGTTTATAACGTGACGGCCTGGTGACGGCGTCAAGCTTATACCTGATGGCCATCACGTTATACGGGCTGACGCCGTCAGAACCCTTCGGACAGCAAATTGCCTATAAATACAGCCTCATAACTTCATTATTTTTAAGCCCCCAACCCTAGGTCTGATTTTAGGGTTTGGGTAGGTGTTTTTCCAGTAGATTAGAAGGCTTATTTCATTACTTTATCATCTTTGATCATTGATTTGATCATCAAAGAGTGTGGAACTTTTTGTGGAACTTTTTAGAGAGAAACCCTAGACGATTTTTGCAGCTTTTTTAAGGGTTTTATACCCTTGGATCTCTCATGTTACATTGAAGATAAGTAATCAATTAATCATTCAATATGTCTATGTGTTGTTTGATTCTATCTTGTTCTTGTCTTTTGTTTAACATGCTAGGCTAGATTTTCTTTGTGTTTGCTTAGATCTAATGAAACCTAACTATTGATTATTGATTGAATGGTGTGTTATTAATTGTATTGGATGGGTGATTATCGATGTTAGGCTTAAGAAAACTGGCAGACTTCCGGTTGGTAACATGCTTGAACGTCTTAAGAAACATGAACCAAGGTGTACTAAGGTTATTTTGATTGTATTTAATGCATGAGTGAATTCTAGTGATCCCATGTTAGGAGCTTCTTAGCCGGCTCGACATAGGAGTGAAGTAGGATCTCATAGAGTTAGGGGAAGTCCGTACACACCCCTACGAATGGTATTAAGGAATACAATCCGTCATCCACGCAATTAATACACACTAATCAATCGGTAAAAGATAGTTAGGGAGTAAGGAAATCTAAGTAAACACACTTCTCTCCATATTAGTTTTCACAACCATTTACTTTCTTGTTATTTTATTTTATTTGCATTAGTAGTTATTTGGGTTAGTTGACTAGCAACTAATTCCGCCCACTCCTCCAAAACCCGAGATTTTTACTTGCTTTCCTAAAAATAATAAAATACAAAAAGAATCTTCCCTCACCCCTAGACCTATTAGAGTAGCTTTTCAATCCTAACGACACTATTCCCGCAGAGAACGATCAATCCCCCGGTACTTGCCACTACACTATACTACATCGGTCAGGTACACTGCCTGGTGGGGATTGCAAGCTTCTCAAGATCCCTTGAGAGGTAAAACCCTAGTGCGTGGTCGCAATCCCGAGCATCAAAGTTTTTGGCGCCGCTGTCGGGGAATAGTTATTGCTTAGGTTGGAATTTATTTTATTAGGTCTACTCATTAGATTCATATCGAGTGAGATTTTATTTTTCTTTTTATTAGCTTTCTCGTAGTGTATCTTTTTTCTTCGTTTCTGTGTTCGTAACCATTACCATCCGCCATCATGGAAGGTGGTAATATCCTTGATCCCAACAACCCACCACAACCAAACCAACCTCTTAGATCCCGTACCCTAGGAGAGTACTCCCAACCAAGCCACAAAGGTTACCAAAATGCCATTGAGCTTCCCAAAGAAGCCAATGTAGCCCACCTGCGACCCGACACCATCCGGTTGGTGCAAAACGGATCTGCATTCCATGGACATATGTCCGAAGACCAAATTCAACACCTTAGGGACTTTCTTAAAATCGTTGATTCCATTGACCTTAACGGTGCCACTAGAGATACTACCCGATTACGTCTCTTCCATTTCTCTCTTCGTGACCAAGCTATCCATTGGCTTGATCGTCTACCCGCGGGATCCATCTCGACTTGGGATAATCTCACCACTCGTTTCCTCGCTCAATTTTTCCCACCAGCGAGAACTGCCAAGCTAAGGAGTGACATCTTGACGTTCCAACAACGTCAAGGTGAAACTCTTTACGAAGCATGGACTCGTTTTAAGGAATTACTCCACAAAGTCCCCCATCACGGCATTGATCTTTGGCTCCAAATCCAAATTTTTTATGATGGTGTCAATCATCAAACTAGAAGGGCCATAGATTACGCTGCCAATGGTAGACTGAGCAAGCTTAGTGTTGATAAGTGCTGGGAGGTGATTGAGGACCTAGCACAGTACGAAGAAGAAGAATGGGAGGACCCAATGTTCTTGGAGGAAGGAAGTTTAGATTACATGAATGCAACCCAAGAACAGCTATTTTAGAACATCGAAAGACAGGATGAGAAATTGATGAGGGCCGAGACGCCTATGGCTAATGCTGTATATGTGAATGCACTCAGTAAACATACGTTTCCTGAATTTTCACGACAAGAGGAGTTCGAAGGGATAATGCTGACTTTTATGAACAACCAAGAAAGACAGATCCGGCAGTTAGAGGTCCAAATGGAGAACACCCGAAACACCTTTATGGACTTGGCTGAAGGTTTCATGTCAAGGATTAAGGAAAAGATTAGGGAAGAAGCTGTACCCAAAAAGATCAAAAAGATTTTTGAACTCTCAGTCCCTAGTGAAACAAGCAGCGGTTGGCACAATGAGAAAGAGAACTCTCACGCCTATACCATAACCTCTGAACCACTCAAACCAACCTTGATGCATAGGGTCTCAATGATTTCTCAAACCAAACCTATTATCCGTAAAACCTCTTTCCAACATTCCAACTTCAAAACGCCAACACTCCACTTCTTCGATGAAAGCAAGATTGAATACGAAGACGAAGATGACGTTGAAATAAAAAAGATGGGAACCGGAATGGATGAAGAACCGTTGGAGCATACTAATTATGAAAATGACAAAATCTCAAATCTTTGTCATAAAACTCTTCCAACTTCAAATCCACCCATCAACCAATATTACACGGGTAGTTTTAGGATGAAGGAAGCCATTCACTCACCCCTTCACCTCACGTGGCATATTTCCACCCTAAGGGTGTGTATCGCTACTTCCACCTGCACTTAATCTTAAGTGTAGGGAAAACCTCCCATATTTCCGCTAAATAAGGGTAGAGTCAGGCTCGTGACTCGAACAAAAACAAGCGCTTGTTGGGAGGCAACCCAACCCATGTTTTTAATTGTTTGATGTTTCTATTTTATTTGTTTGTTTGTGTCATATATGCTTAATCATAATTGTTTAATTTTCATGTTTCGAATAATTTGTGAAAATGCTTTATTTTGTTTTTAACCTCGTCTTAATTGCATGTAAAGGTATTTTACAAAAAGATAAGTGTAGGGAAGTTTATATTTTGTTAAAAAGAACGAAATTCGAACATGAAAATTTACAATTAATGATTAGCATATATTCTATCTTGTTTGTGTGTCAATACTTGTGGATATGTTTTATGAGTTAATGCAGGAAAACAGACTTAAGAAAACATATTTTTCCAAAATTTTTCCAGAACCAAAACGTAAAAATTTCTGTCAGTTTAATCCTGACGGCGTCAGGCTTTACAACCTGACGACGTCAGGTACTGTAGCTGCATAATTTTCCAGAATTTCTTAAATGTCCAGTTTTCCTGTATGTTATTTGTAAGTTATTCCATGAGTATCCTATCCTTTAATTATTTTGTTTTTATTTCTAAGTCTGGAATTACATCTAGTTGTGATGTTTCTTTGTTCGGTTTGATGCTTTGGGTGGTTGTTTGTCTTTCATTACAGGTTGTATTAGACAAGAAGATGATTATAATTCAGGAATGAAGCTTATCATGTTCATTTTCTTGGAAAAAGATTTAACCATGTTATCACATCGTCCATACCGAGCGAATCAGGGGAGTATTAGTTTCCTTCATTCTCATTTATTTTTACTTTTACACCTTTTATTTGAACATTGGGGACAATGTTCGGTTTAAGTGTAGGGAGGGTAAATTAGGAATCCTCAGAAACTATAACTTCACTTGATCTTTGTTTTGTTTAATAGTGAATGTGTAATAAAGCCAAAAGAAATATTGGTTAGGGCAATTTTAGCACCAAATTTAAAATTTTTTACAACATATAGGAGTGAAACTTTGGTCTTAATAAGCGTCTCATGGATAGGGAATTGTATGACTAGCACAAAAAACCATACCACTCAAAAATTTCCACCCCAAATATGTGAGGTTCGCCTTTAAATCTTTAGGAAAAAGCATTCATTGTTGGTGCTTATGAGTGTACTGGTAGTTTATAGATTCTAGAACTTGCGTTTGTGATGCATACTGATGAGACGAAAAGTGTACCCATTTTAAGGGGTCATTTAAGCCCTAATTCGAGTAAATGTGATCAAATATTGCCCTAAATCGTTCCTTTTGTCATTTTAGGTACTTTTGAGAAGAATTCTGGAAAACATGTTAATTTGGACGTTTTTGGAGTATAAAAGTGAAGAAAACGACAAAGTCTCAAAAGAAGCTGGAAAACCTTCCTGACGGCGTCAGAGTCACAAGGTGACGCCGTCAGCCAACGTTGACAAAGGAGGAGAATCAGATTACACTAGACGCCCTTTGAAGAAAACAAGATGTTTACACCTGACGGCGTCAGGTGTTAGAGGAAGTAGGCCGTCAGGTGTAATGCTAAAGAGTGACGGCCCAGAGCTAATTTACAAGTGACGGCGTCAGAAGTAGATCTAGGCCATCCGAGAACCCTAATGGCGGCGAGCTGACGGCGTCAGAACCCATAAGCTGACGCCGTCAGAGTGTAAAATCTATATATACTTTTCTATTTTTCATTCATATGTGTGGAACTTTTGGTGCAAGTTTGGGAAAAACCCTAGAGACGAATTTGGCTATGTTTTCAAAGGTTTTTCACCCTTGAATCCTTCATGTTCAATTAAAGATAAGTCCTCACTTAAATTAATCAATATGTCTATGTGTTGGTTAATTACATCTTATGCTTGTCTTTCAATTAACATGCTAGGCTAGATTTTTCTTGTGTTTGCTTAGATCTAATGAAACCTAACTATTAATTATTGGTTGATTGGTGTGTTATTACTTGTCTTGGATGAATGTTTCATCAATGTTAGGCTTAATAAAACTGGCTAAACTCCTATATGGTAACATGCTTGAACGTCTTAAGAAACATGTAACTAATGCGTACTAGGTTATTAAGGTAGTATTTAACGCATGAGCCACTGTTTACAATCCCTATGATTGGGTGCTTTACGCATCATTGTAGGAGGAGATAAGAGCTCATAGAATTGGGGAGATATGTACGCCACCCCATGAATTGTTAAGGAATACACCCGTCATCCACGCAAGTAATACATACACCAATTAACCGGTAAAAGATAGTTTGGGAGTAAGGAAATCTAAGTAAACACATTTGTCTCCATATAAGTTTTCACAACCACAATAGTTTAGTTATTTTATTTTTAATTGCAATTGTAGTTTTTGGGTGTTGGACGTGTTTTAATGTCTTTGACGCCAAAAACAAAGCCTGCATATTTTCTGTCATGGGCTGCAAATCCGCAGGCCCACAAACCCAATAGATGACAGTTAAATAGCGGTTACTTTAGAAATCTAGGGTTATAACGATTAGTCTTTAGGTTGTGTCGTTTCATATAAACGGTACACCCTTACATCTTGTATAAATAGGGATCAAAGTCTGTAATCACGTTAACCCCTTTTCAGATTTATATATCTCAATTGATAGAAGGGTTCAACCCAATTTCTCTTGTTTTTTTTTATCATGATTCTTGAAGGATGTTGGCATGATGTTGTTTTGATCATATACGATCCTGGAACAACAAACCTGTGAAATCAGCCCTACCAAATTACTAACAGTGGTATCAGAGCCGAAGGGATCAAAGCAACACATAATTCATGTTCAACCATCAATCAAGATTCAAACCTACGTTTTCTTTAACAAAGACGCAACCATGGATGCCAATTATGGAGAAACAAAACCAGAATAAATTGTGTTTTGGAAATAAAAACACAGTTTGCGTTTTGTTACAAGGGTGGATTTAACCAAGAGGAAGATGTACTCAAGTGCTATTAAAGCACACAAACGGTGTAGGAAGAAGGCTAAAGGGATTTACTTGCCTTGAAGTCACAAGTCGAAACAGAAGGCTAAAGGGATTTACTTGTCTTTCATGAAGACCAGTGACGCACCAAATGGATAGAAGACATCAGATTGAAGAAGGCATGAGCAAGAAGAGATCAGGAACAAGAAGGTTTTGGCATCTCGACATTAGGGAGGAACATGTTGGACGTGTTTTAATGTCTTTGACGCCAAAAACAAAGCCTGCATATTTTCTGTCATGGGCTGCAAATCCGCAGGCCCACAAACCCAATAGATGACAGTTAAATAGCGGTTACTTTAGAAATCTAGGGTTATAACGATTAGTCTTTAGGTTGTGT
>LBNU01017064.1:0-11946 GCA_014162995.1 Artemisia annua | reverse complement strand
TTTAAAAAAAAAAAAAAAAAAAAAAAAAAAAAAAAAAAAAAAAAAAGAACTTGGTCACCCTTACTGGGGCACTGAATCGCCTGCAGGTCGCTGGAGAGAGAAAGCTGACGTGGCAGGAAAAAAAGGGGGGATTGACCCCCCTTACTGTGTCCAGCCTTATGTAATCTCCATTAATTAAGGAAGGGACCAAAATACGAAATAACGGACGGTGGAGATCACGTGATGAGAATTTTTGACATGGTTTATATATATTGTGGGATCCATCTGTCATGCGTTCCATAATATCGCATGTTCTTATTATCAAATGCTAAATATAATAATTCCAAACATAAATAATTCTGAATATTAAATATAATCATACGTTTTAGATTTTGTGTTCATAGGAGTATATTTTTCATCTAAAATAAAATGTAGTCATTCTTGTCCTTTTGTGCGGGGACGAAAGCATGACACAATTTGATCATGTATATTTATGAAAAAGTATACAAAACGGGAAACACAAATTTTTTTACCAGGTGCATATAGAAAAAATTGAGGTTAACTACACCGCAAAATTTCAAGAATGTCGTGGGACCCACCCTGATTTCGTCCATGCTTTTTTGTTACATAATTGGTTGTTTTCTGCTACATTAGTTTGGTTCGACGGATAACTTTAACTTGAAGGAAGTTTACTACACAAGCTTTTCATTTCCTCGGCTACTAGAATATTTACTCTTAAGGAATAGACGTATAAAGCCGGACTCAAAATTTGTGTAAATGAATCATGGTTCGATGTAAACGAGCCGTTTTTACATCTTTTAGCAAGAAAACAAGATAAGTGCAAGTATGTAGATTTTTCTGGCACTTGGCAAAAGAAACTAAGCAATTGTCAAGCCTAGACAATATAAGACAAAGATTTTCAGAAGTACTTCAAGTCGAATGTAACACGTACAGTCGAGTATATTTCAAGCACATTGTATCGAAACTGGATGATGTCAAGCTTCGAGGCCATTAATCCATCCATGTGACCATGTCCACATCGAGAGGTTTAGAGTTGGTTAGAATGATGTCAAAATAGAAACAAAGTAAATTCACTTTTTAAACATAACTCTTTTTATCATCTTTGGTTTGTTAGTACAGTGTTGACGTTATAACCACCACAACAATGACAACTAATGTATTCAACTTATTCTTGTTATTTTGCTTTGCACTTTCAATTGTAACATCACTTTATTCGAACAACCCACAACAACTACCTCAAATTAGACCCTAAAATATATATCTTCAATATGTCACAATACCTACTAAATTAGGTAAAAAGGAGTCTATGGGTTTTCATTGTTAAAGATAGTCCACTTTGGTCACTTGTTAGGTCCAGAAAGTAAATGTAACTATGTTTAACCTCATTATACAAACCCAATTTATAAGAATCTAACTTGTTATACAAACCCAACAAGAACCATAATTGCTTAAAACTTAGTTCAATTATTACATAACCACAACCTAGTTGATATTTTGGTAAGACATTCTAATGTTTTCAAAACATCTTTCGGATTCTCTTAGATACATTTTGAGAATGTCCACAAAAGCTATAAACGATAACATGGAAACCTAAGTATTGCAAAAAAAATGCTTACAAGACCGATTAATCGTCGCTTAGGCCCTAGGCGTTACTAGGCCATCAACCTTTTCGATTTTTGTAAATCGGTCAACCATGATCAATGGCGGTCAACAACTGTCAATAATGGTCAACCTTACCAAAAACTTGCAACTCTTGCCGGAAGTACTAAAAAAACCGTAAACTATTTTTAATCCCTTATACTCGCTGTTTTTATCTATTACAAGGTGTTTTTAAGGAAAAACATTTCAGAATACCTAAAAGTCTAAAACTTGCCAAAAAATGTCATTTAATTAATTACTGATTAATCCTGTCTTGACCGATTACAAGTTATAAAAGAATTAACTCGACTATCGATTCGCGATTTTTGCAACCTATACCTTAATTATACCGGCTACATTTAAGTAAAAAAAATCGAGCTCACCAAATAACTAGAACAAATAAAAACCTCATTTATTTTTTGTTACAACCGTTTGAAAGGAAAATTTTGGCCAAAAGGTTGAAGGTCTAATAAATGCTAGTGTACTAGTCATTGATAAAAAAAAATGGACCTTGCACTATGAAACTAGACGTGTCCACATATTTACTAGTTGGCCAATGCTACAAAAAAGATAATCTATTAATTCATGTAAAGCTTTAATAATCAAGGACTAGATATTAAATACAACCAAGAATGTAATGTTATTGAAACATAAATTATAATCATTTTAGCTTAAAAATTATTAAGCCAAAAATATGATATGATGATGTAACAAGTGTGTATATAATGATGCAAACGTTGCTTTGAAGCTTTAGTTTAGTTTGTTGGGAAGCTATCAAACTAAAATCCAATTCCAAAATATGGTTTTAGCCTTTAGTAGGTATAAAAAAAACCAATAAAAAATCATAACATAAGTAATGATTGAATGATAATATATAATATTTCTGAAATAGTTATATTTTGTACTAAAAATGCCACGTTGATTTTTTGAAAGCAATTAACAAATTAACCTATTAACATGAATAATATTTGACATGAATATGTTTCTTTCAACCATTTTTCATATTCATACATAATGTGAGAAAATGTAAAGTAAACTGGATTATCTTTACAGCTATGTCTGGAGTAAGATTAAAATGAGAATATTCTTGACAGATATCGAGTTCAAGTTAATATTGTCATACTAAGACCAAATTGAGCTGAATTTGAGAAAGCAATAATCTAAAGTACTCTAACATGATGACGAGACTTTATAAAACGAGTGATGATAAACATGTTTAAAACTTATAACTAATTTTATGTCTAATAACGCATATCATAAATGACTTATTTTTCATCTTGACTATTGAGGTTTATCATAATTATGGTTTAAAACTTTTATTTTTGACACACAAATTAGACACAACCAATGTGGAGAAATTTTATAACGGAAAGAAGAAAGTTTACTAATATGAACTCGAAGTACACATCAACATTTTTTTTTTTTTTTTTTGGATATCCATGGTTTTAAACTTTTTGTCCGACTAACTTACGAGTTATAAACTTACCGCCACACATACTCAAACAACTTAAACCCTTTGAATAGCTGTATTTTCGGAATGAAGAGCTTAGGGGGTTGGCAGCACATGCGGGGAGACCTTCGGTGAGCACCACCCCGTGCGGTGAACACCGCCGCCGTTAGTGCGGTGAACACGCGGTGAGGCCCCGAGCGGTAATGTTTACCGAACGGTAAGACTTGATTTTCGAACGTTGGAAAGGTACCTTTGTGATTCAACAGCTAGTTTTCTTTTTTTTTTCGAACGGTAAGACTTGAGAGGTGTGTTGCCAACAAAAAATGAGTGAGGGAAGGGAAAAGTGGGGAGATGATGTGGCGTAAGGGGATTGGGTGGAAGTGAGTGAAGGGAAATGGGGTGAGGGGTGTGTTGCCAACCCCCTTATAAAGCGAAGATGATACTTTGATTTGACTCGATTAAGATTGTGTAAAACTATAAATGAGACCAATCATAAGCTAGACTTTTTGTGACTTCAATAAAAACAGTCTAAATTTTACAAAAGTTTGTCGGGACCGATGACTAGAACAGGGTAATTGTGGACACATGTGATGAATACATCGATATTTACAAAACCTTGATGTGCTAAACGTTATTGACAAGTTACTTCATTTATTTCCATTTAATAATGCATAACATATACTTCGTGAAATAGACTAAGGGTGGTGACAATGTTGCCTAACAAATACTACAAATAATTTGTAATTAGCCAATAGAATCAATACAACACTTTTTATGCCTAATCATGCCTAATTACTTATTTTTAGTGGCAATGTGATGCCTAACCATGCCTAAACTTTTTATTTGGGAAACATGAACACAACGGTCAAAAAAGTTAATGCCCAACGGTCGAAAATTTGCTTCACCGATTCGGTGAAGATCACCGAAGTTCATACCGAATCCATGATGCCGAGTGAGTGGCAATGGTGATGCCGAGTGATGCCGAGCTCAAACCGATTACGTTGCCACCACCCTAAGGGGGTGTTTCTTTTTTTTCCCTTAGCTAAGGGATGCTATTTAATATTATTACTTTTTAGATGAGACCCACAAAAATCCCTTAAATGGTCTATATCCACAAGGCTTAATTTATCATCTCCTCCCCATTAAGATGCTTATATGGAAGTGAGACCCATATGAATCCTTAGCTAAGAAAAAAAAGAAACCACCCCTAAGGCTGGAGCTCAGGCTGAAGATTATTATTGAAAAATTACTAAAAAAGACATAATTAAATGAGTTTTTGTATATGTTAGATATTTTTATGAGTAAATAAATAATTTATTCTTCAAAAGCCTAGGCTAAAGTTTTTAACCTCTTTTATAGGGCTAAAGTTTTTAACCGACTTATTTTATAAAAGGTGTTTAAGGAATTTAACTAATTATAAGGCCTCATAGGGTATGTTTGACGAAAGTAACTGTTGCTGGAACTGGTGCTGGTGCTGGAGATGGAGATTATAAAAAGAGATTATTTTTATAAGCTACATGAAGTAACCTTTGATTTTAAGAGATTATGGAAGATTATTTTTTTTTTTTATAAACTCTTATAAGTTCTGTATGCCAAACGAAGATTATTTTTTAAGTAGCTTATTTTTTGAAAAAATAAGCATAATCTCTCCATAATTTCATGTGCCAAACATGCCCATAAGCCTGTTTCATCTGGCTTAGGCTTATGAAGGCTTATGACTTATAAAAGCTTTCATAAGCCTGAGTCACAAACAAAACTTATTTTAAAGTTCAAGACCCTGTACATTCTTATAAGCCTTGCGCCAAACAGTACATTCTTATAAGCCTTGTGCCAAACACAACTATAATGGCAAATAGCGATCTGTTATGGAACTTAACCACTATTTACTGTAGCTACTTGAAGTATAAATGCAACCTAATTTTCCTCTACAAAACATGTGCATTTAATACTTCGTATAGTCAACACGTTTATAAATCGACAACCAATTCTATACCAGGACATGCTTATGTGTTTTTTGTAATGTATGTTCATTTACAAGCTATATCNACCGTCGAAAAAAAACCCAAAAGTTGCCAAAATTATTTGTCCTCTTATTGGGTTAATTCCAACTAAAAGGTAAGAGTAGGTTCGCTGAAGCCCGTCTATTCAATAAGACCAGTTAAGTAGATTGTTAGGGCCACTCAATTTATAGGTAATAGTATCACTTTGAGCCACCTATATGAGCATCTACTTTTTCAAACAATCGAGCCTTCGTCTTAAAAATAAATAGAATAACAGGATTCCGGTTGTAGTTTAGTGGCCGTTAGGTCGGTAAAACTGCGTTGTGAATGTTATGATAGTATAGAAGATATCCATAAAAATTGCAGTGTTAACAAATATATTTGATCATCAACAATTGGTTAAAATGAACCCGATTTAGTCAAATATTTAGCATAGTTCAAGTAACAAACAAGATATTCATGTGGTTTAACCCAATTAAAAGGCCCTCATTAGCTACCATGTTTCACTCGATGCAATTCATATAAATATAAATACTAAGATTTAGAACCAATACATCCATAAATGTTTATTAGATATACCAAAAATGTTTCATAAGAAAATGACTAATTGATAGAATGAAACCAAACTGAATAATCCATTGGACTAATATCACGTCAAAAAGCCCAATCGAAAGATAGGCTGATAGGCTGATTAAGTTGGGCTTTTTGACACGTTGACCCACGATGGCCCATATGTTTGAGCTCCAAATAAAACATCAACCAACTAATCGTTAATGACTTTTAATCATTATATGAAATAGTTGTAATTTTAATTATTAAAAAAATATGACTTATACCTTGTATTTTATCATTGTGTTTCACATCGACTAGTTCATGTATGTACTACTTTTGCTATTGAATTTCGCATGTCCACACATATGGCTTTTTTCTAGTAAACGATAAGCTATAGGGCTTTTGACTCGATTATTTAAGAGTAAACTGCAAAATTTGTTCATGTGTTTTTCCCATTTTGTGATACATACCATTATTGTCATATTTTACTATTGTCATGATTTATGCGCAAGCGGCGAAGTGTCTAACAAAACCATTTATGAGAGAGATAGTTTTCGCCCGACTTTTTTGCATTATCACTTTTTAAACAAGGTTTTCATGATTGAGACTCTACTTAGGATCGTTTTCGTCTTTGCAAGATTGAGATCGTAAGATTTGATCGAAATCTTTATATTATACTATAATGTTACTTTCTTAATAGTCATTTTAGTATATATAAATCTACAAATTAGCATATATCATAATCATAAAATTAAAGGAATGTTTCATAGATATGTTCTCCTAAATTATGAATGGTTTATATCAAAATGAACAAACAAATGAATGGTTTTTTAGAGTTTACTCTTAATTAAATGGTGTTATGGGTTCATAAAGTTTGACCAAACAACTTACATATAGAAATGAGAGATTTGGTCTTGGTAGTTGCTTGTAGCCAACGCTTTGCTTATATATTTCAAATGAAAGTGAATCATTACCTAATTATATATATGCAAAATCCAGTCTTTCTTTAAACGGTCAATGAGTTAATACATTATTTTTGGAAGATCTGAACTCACAAGTTAAAAGTGTCATAGATCCACTTTATACAATACTTACGGTGTGTCATAGGTCCACTTTATACAATTCTTACGGTTAAGGGTGCGTTTAGCGAAAATAGCACTATCTAGCAGAAAGTAGTACGTAGTAGTTAGCAGTAGTGAGAAGCAATAACACTAAGCAGTAACACAAGGCAGTAGCTGTTTCTTTTGATAAAGCGTTTTGTAACATAGCTTTATGGTTATAATTATTAAGTGTAAACGCTAGTTGCTAGTAAATGTTCTTTCAGGTGCCCTTTTGATTTGGAGCATTTAGAAAAATAAGGACTGTTAGTTGGTTGTTGCCAAACAAAAATTGTGTACAAAACACTAAACGATAGTGCTAGTTGCTTTAAAACACCCCTAAATGTTTACTGCCAAATATAACCTAAATTACGCAACAACGTATATATATTCTCCCAAATTCCAATTAAGGCAATGTGTATATTTTGTTACACGATACAAGTTAAATCAAAGAGCTCTTGACTTCACGAGTTAGCAATATGTGGTTGATATATCGACCAAAAGGTTTTAAGTTCAAGTTTCGGTTTAAAAGAAGAATATTAATAGTATGATGTTTGCAATTCGCATCATATGAGTATGATTGTAAAATAACTTCATATAAAATAACTTAAAATATGTTGTCACTACTATTTTTTATGTACCTTATTAGTGATCAATATTTATGCAAAGGTAGGGTCTTAGATTGTGAGGAGAGGGTTTAATTTGTTGACATTGAAAAGTATACTTTTGGCAAGATGCCAATTAATAAGTATTAGCATTATTATATCATGTCCTTCTCTATATAAACTCCACTTCTCTTTCAACTCTTCTTCATCTCTCCCACTCTCCATATATACATCTATTTTTCTATTACAAGTTTTTGACAATGCCGGGTGAATTTTTGACTGAAAAAACCTTGCAAGGGATGCATGCCAATGGAAAAGAAATTACCAATTCTATCTTGTCTAGAAGGTACACTTCTTTATTGCATATATCTTTCAAAATACAAGTTTTCGTTGCATAATCTATATTGTATAATGTCGCTTAACTATGGGGTGTTTGTTCCCGCTTATATAGCGGGCTTATGGCTTATGAGTTTTGCGCTTATGTTTCATAAGCTCATTATTTGTGGCTTATTTTAAAACTTGTGAGATTATATAAACTTATCATGACATGATAAGCTTATATAAGCCAGAAAATCTCAAAAAAGCCACAAAAAGGTGAGCTTATGAGACATAAGCCGAAAACAAGACAAGCCATAAGCTAGCTATATAAGCCGAAACAAACACCCCCTATAAGTATGCTTTGGGTATATATGCAAATATCAAAATTTTACTGGGTATATATGTGTGATTGCCCTTTCTTATTACTTACTAATATGGTACTTTCGTTGCTAAATTTAGCTTGATCTTTTGTTTCTTATTGTTCATGCAAGTCTTTGTTAAACCCATGCATGAAAACAAACACAAAAGAAAGTGTTTCCATTCGATAGTTCATATTTATGATTTTGATGACTTAGATTGATACATTGTGTAGAAAAAGTTACTAACATGCATGGATATGAATGTGTCATGAAATGATTTGTGACAGTTGTTTTGCCTCTGAGTTGTATATTTCTTTTTTCATATCACATGCAAGTTATTTTTCGAATCAATGGCTTGATATGCAAATCTTCTCCCTTTAGAATAATCTTTCTTCTTTCTTGCCAATTAGTGACGACGGCTCGTCACAAAAGGGTATACTTTCTTGCATCACACAAAAGTTTAGGGTATACTTTCTTGCATCACATGCAATAGGACGATGAAAAACTCGATCAAACTTTCCTATTTATTTTTAGTAGCGGACAATTAAATTCAGACATCTCAAAAAAAAAAAAAAAAAAAAAAAAATGTAGACTACTAACATAAAAAAAATGTGAATTGACGAAAACACCAGACTATTAATTGAGACTGAGGTGTAACTATATCATATATGTGTTGTATCTAAATCGGCAAAACAAATAACATTGATAAATATGGATCCTTGAACTTCGGAATATACATGATTTATTTCGTACTTAAGCAATAATTGAGATAAACTGTTGTACGAACGAAGACTTGTGAACTTTTTAATTTCAATATAGTAGTAGTACTCCGTATATCTTTTGGTCATTTCTATATATCGAACTGCGTCATTACATGTGAAGAACCATTGATTAGTAAAGTCCTTGCAATGACAACTAAGAACTTGTCAGCAAAACTTATTTTAACATAAGAAAATCCAACTCGTTTTTGGCGCTAATTATAAAAAACTCAGGTTCGATTTGTTAATTAATACACTAGTTACATACTTACATATTTGTTATTTTATCGCTTATGGTAGCTAGCCTAAACTATTGGAAAAACATAATTTATTCAGTTAAAACTTATATGACAAATTTCATTAAGGCTAGCAACATAGCTAGTTAGATATAAGTAATATAACATGCATGTTATTGTTAACATAATTGTTATATTGATTTTAATAAACGGCTTAAGAATCCGGCTGATATTAGTACATTGACTTGTTTATAGGTTGGAAGGAAAGGTTGCAATTGTCACCGGTGGTGCCGGAGGGATTGGGGCCGCGACTGTGAGGTTATTTGTCAAACATGGTGCTAATGTAGTCATAGCGGATATCAATGACGAGTTTGGACTTGGACTCGCTAGTTTATTGTCTCCCTTAGCTACATATGTTCATTGCGACGTTAGCATGGAAAATGATGTCCAAAACTTATTTGATTCAACGATATCTAGTTATGGTCGAGTTGATATCTTATTTAACAATGCCGGTGTGCTAGGAAACCAGTCCAAGCACAAAAGCATTGTTAATTTCGATGTAGACGAGTTTGATAGAGTAATGAGTGTGAATGTGAGAGGAGTTGCCCTTGGGATGAAACACGCGGCTAGGGTTATGATCCCTAGAGGGAGTGGATGCATCATTTCGACTGCTAGTGTAGCAAGTGTCATGGGTGGGATGGGTCCACATGCGTACACGGCCTCAAAGCATGCAATTGTCGGTCTAACGAAGAATGCAGCTTGTGAATTGGGAAGATACGGGGTTAGAGTCAACTGCATTTCTCCTTTCGGTGTAGCAACATCAATGCTGGTAAATGCATGGAGAGATGAAGATGTAGACGACGAAAATGGAGAAATAAGTTTCAGGCCACCAAACGATAAAGAAATCGAAAAGANAAAAAAAAAAAAAAAAAAAAAAAAAAAAAAAAATGTAGACTACTAACATAAAAAAAATGTGAATTGACGAAAACACCAGACTATTAATTGAGACTGAGGTGTAACTATATCATATATGTGTTGTATCTAAATCGGCAAAACAAATAACATTGATAAATATGGATCCTTGAACTTCGGAATATACATGATTTATTTCGTACTTAAGCAATAATTGAGATAAACTGTTGTACGAACGAAGACTTGTGAACTTTTTAATTTCAATATAGTAGTAGTACTCCGTATATCTTTTGGTCATTTCTATATATCGAACTGCGTCATTACATGTGAAGAACCATTGATTAGTAAAGTCCTTGCAATGACAACTAAGAACTTGTCAGCAAAACTTATTTTAACATAAGAAAATCCAACTCGTTTTTGGCGCTAATTATAAAAAACTCAGGTTCGATTTGTTAATTAATACACTAGTTACATACTTACATATTTGTTATTTTATCGCTTATGGTAGCTAGCCTAAACTATTGGAAAAACATAATTTATTCAGTTAAAACTTATATGACAAATTTCATTAAGGCTAGCAACATAGCTAGTTAGATATAAGTAATATAACATGCATGTTATTGTTAACATAATTGTTATATTGATTTTAATAAACGGCTTAAGAATCCGGCTGATATTAGTACATTGACTTGTTTATAGGTTGGAAGGAAAGGTTGCAATTGTCACCGGTGGTGCCGGAGGGATTGGGGCCGCGACTGTGAGGTTATTTGTCAAACATGGTGCTAATGTAGTCATAGCGGATATCAATGACGAGTTTGGACTTGGACTCGCTAGTTTATTGTCTCCCTTAGCTACATATGTTCATTGCGACGTTAGCATGGAAAATGATGTCCAAAACTTATTTGATTCAACGATATCTAGTTATGGTCGAGTTGATATCTTATTTAACAATGCCGGTGTGCTAGGAAACCAGTCCAAGCACAAAAGCATTGTTAATTTCGATGTAGACGAGTTTGATAGAGTAATGAGTGTGAATGTGAGAGGAGTTGCCCTTGGGATGAAACACGCGGCTAGGGTTATGATCCCTAGAGGGAGTGGATGCATCATTTCGACTGCTAGTGTAGCAAGTGTCATGGGTGGGATGGGTCCACATGCGTACACGGCCTCAAAGCATGCAATTGTCGGTCTAACGAAGAATGCAGCTTGTGAATTGGGAAGATACGGGGTTAGAGTCAACTGCATTTCTCCTTTCGGTGTAGCAACATCAATGCTGGTAAATGCATGGAGAGATGAAGATGTAGACGACGAAAATGGAGAAATAAGTTTCAGGCCACCAAACGATAAAGAAATCGAAAAGACTGAGAACTTTGTGAATAGCTTAGGAATTTTGAAGGGTGCTACCTTAAAAGCCAAAGACATAGCAGAAGCGGCTCTTTACCTTGCTAGCGACGAGTCCAAATACGTGAGTGGTCATAATCTTGTCGTAGATGGTGCAGTCACAACATCTAAGAATTGTGTTAACTTGTAACAAATAAATTTGAGTAAGTTTCGAACTAACCATTGTGTTTAAGATCGAAGATGCACAAAGATTAATGTATTACTTTGCGAGCTATTGTATTTTCTCAATGTTAAGGTATATTTTGTATCAGAAGCAAACATTTTTAACCATGTACATTTATGCAATGTCATACGTAACTTATCTTGGTAAGGTGCAAATCATCTTTATTTGCTATAACACAAACATTTTGTTCATCTAAACAAATTATTAAAAAGTTAAGATATAGACGGTCA
The DNA here is from genome assembly GCA_014162995.1 of Artemisia annua. Taxonomy (NCBI): domain Eukaryota; kingdom Viridiplantae; phylum Streptophyta; class Magnoliopsida; order Asterales; family Asteraceae; genus Artemisia; species Artemisia annua. The sequence continues at coordinate 230 of LBNU01017064.1, read as the reverse complement.
TATTTCTACCAAAACTTTTTTGCCTATCGTTGTCACTTATCAGAGTCGAAAATGGTTGGTGGATCAGCGGACATAAGTTTTTTTGACAAAATTTTACTCGCCATTTCAACAACACTCAATCTTGTCAGAGATAGATCAGCTGTTTCCCGAAAGACACCGAGAAAAGCTTTTTCGCAATACTAAAGATGTAGGATATAGACGGTCATATTTTTACAAGAGAATAGATAACA